>JAANSQ010001946.1:0-13265 GCA_036850885.1 Lepidocyrtinus dapeste | reverse complement strand
CGAAATGGCGAGTTGTGTTTCCATCATCAACTAGAATGCATTCATCCTCTTCCTTCTCGTCGTTTTCATCCACTAAATTTCCCAAGCTTTCTTGAAAAGCTAGAGAAAAGGATGTCAGTTTTCTCGAACTTTCAAGAGAATTTTTGAAGAGTTTTTTTGCAGATAATTTTTCCTGCAAAATGTAATCAATGTCTCCTAAGCCATTGAGAATGATGGATGAGGACGGAGAGTACAGCACTCCTGGTTTTAAGTAGACCTTCAAGGGAAATCTCTGCCGGACGGCCCTTCTAAAAGCTCGCTTTCTCTGCTCGTCATGCTTAAGATTCCGGATTTGAGTCCACTCATCTTCCGAAAGATGGGCTAACTGGGAGCCCGTGTAAGTTTCCAAGGGTTGAATGGACACATAGTCTAAGTAAGACGGATGAAGCCTAAAAAGAGTGCTTTCTCCTTTGTAGACCTGGGCATCAATAGGTTGGCTGTCCAAAAATGCGACGTTATCACATTCTTGGAAAGGTTTCTTCACAAACTCGGACTTCTCATCCGTAATGACTTGTTCAACTAGAAAAATCAATTATTATTACCGTGAGGTATGAAATGAAAAATGAACCTATGAAAAATTTCACATCTTACCAGTCAAAAGTTGAGATTCAAGTTGAAGTTGTTGCTCCATGTCCATCTTGAAGGGATGAAAAACTTAATTGTGGTTGGAGAGTAGTAATAGTCTAGTTTAGAGTAGGTTAAAATTTTTTGAAAGTTGTGGTTCTTGTCAAAGTTGAAAGCTGAATGAAGGAAAGAAATTTTTATGTTTAGTATTTATGCTTCCTCCACAAGCTCGGCTTCTCCCTCTAACAAAGTAAAATGTCCAAAAGCAAGAGTATCAATCCCATAAGGGGGAAGTAGGAATCGAGAGACTGAAAAGCTGGAGAGAGCCAGCTTGCTCTGTTGTATAAATTGTATTGTTTGCTCCATTCTTCTGAATAGTTTCACAGTCACGCGTTTGCATTCACCCGTAAAGAGTGCCTTTTTATAGCAATCAAATGTAAAATTTCTCTGTAGGATTTCCCTTTGGATTCCCTTTCCTCTCATTTTGCTCTCATCATTTTCTAAAAGTAAGCTATAAAATTTTTTCTTAAGGCAAGCGTAGGCGATGATTCTTTGTGATCCTGTTTCGCCTGGATAAAATCAATAAAAATTTTTGATGTTAATGTATAAATTTATGTCACTAGTCACTAATTTTATGATTTATTTTTAAACCTTTAAATAATCCCAGCGATCCCTTGTTTTGCTCTGTAAAAAGCGGATGCGATTTACCTAGAAAGCTAAAATCCATTAAAGGAGTATTGTCAAAATATATATTTGACAGATGTTTCAATAGAGATTCATAATCAGTATTAACGCTGAGCAGGATCGAATCGGTATCTAAAAAAAAGTCAAAAGGGATAATAAGAAATTGGACATACTTGGGGAAAGTGCAGACTTTTAATCACTGACCTGAATATAGAGCATCAACGGTGAGCTTTTTTCCCTCAAAATACGGCTTTATTAATCCATAATATCGATGGTACATAACTAGCTTACTCCGCTCCAGAATGGCAGATGCTACGAGGAGATGATTACGTACTAAAATCTCGCTTGGGAGGCTTTCAATTATTGCCAGGTTTGAGCCAAGCACACGAAATCCTTTAAAATTTGGCTTTGAAATGAGTTTATTTGCGCTTTGTTTGCATTGGACAAAGTCGACGGAAATATGACTCTCGATATCCAGCCCTGCGTATCCATAACTTGAGTTTGCCTGAAAATGGGACACATTATGAAAATTCTCTATTGTTAGTCGTATTAATAAAAGAAATTACCTGAAGTTTGTAATATGATTTGAGTAATTCATCCGTAGAATTTCGTCGTTTTTCATTTGCATTGGAAATGAATTCTCTCATAAAGGGTTCTTGTCTGTATTGAATTATCTCGTGAATTTTAACGAGCTTTACTCCAGGCAGACGTAGGTAGAATTTTAGCATAAAAGCGTGAATAGTATAATTTCTCTTGTTATAGAGATTTAAGGAAAGTTGGGTACTCTTAAACTGAGACATCATTGATTTCCCATTTTCATCAGTATAAGTTTTTTGAAATGATGAAGCATCATTTTCATCTATGATGAATTTCTCGGGCAATAATGGGAAACTGTTATAATACGCGTGGAAACTAGGATCAATGTCAATATCAACGGTAAGTAGGTAGCCAAGTGGACCGTCATCATTCGTTGCCATAATATTAAATTCGGAAATTTGTTCTTGAGTTAAAATGTAATAGTTTCGAGTGGGCAGAGGTTTTAACATGCAAAACGAATAAAGTCCATTTATATCGATTTGAATTAAACTCTTTTCACCCAAATCATGTTTATAAGATGGTAAATCTTTATAATTTCCCTCTTCATATCTTTTTGAATAAAACACTACACCACCGCGTAGAGAACGCTTTGCACTAATATAAATATTCGGCTCTGAAATGTATTCGATTTCTGTTTGACTTTTTCCCACAGCGATTTTAAAACTCATAGAGGGAAGTGAGAGAAAATGTGCAATGTCGATTCTGTACAACTGATAGGTGATTTTTTGAAAAACGCGGTAGCAATCACACAATAATACAGTGTCAATCAGACAATAAATGTTCATGTAGTCACTTATGTTTTTACAATTGAATAAGGTGTACATCTTATTTGCGTGATCATACTCAGCTTGAGAAATGATGTTATCATGAAGAGAATTATAAAACTCTTGAATTGGGGGTAATTCACTACGTGGTTCGTATAAATTATCCCAACTTATGTAGTCATAACAGAAAAACTGCTTAGAGATGAGGTCATCAAAGTGCTCATCATAATTTTGAAACACCTTAAGCATGGCTTGAAAGTTTTCTTTTCCCGACGATCTTATAATCTTCACTAGCTGAGCAAGAGAAAAAGGTAACATTAAGTATGAATCTTTAAATTGCACTTTATTAAACTGAAGAGTAATAAAAGTTGAAGCAGTTTTCGCAATGCAGTTTATATTTTCCACGCCTTTTTGATTTAACCCTTTCAAAATACACAAACTATCAAATTTACTAAAGTTGTGAGAGATTGCGGGGATAGTGGGATGTTGCCTGGCAAGCATGTTGCAATGATCATGAGAGTATCCAAATATTTCACCTCCTTTCACCATATCATCACTATTTGGGGCTGGAACAGCGTAGGAAGAGTGGTTATGATGAATAACTTTTTTATCCACTGGGAGAAAGTCTTTTCCACAGATGCAACATTCTTTATTCTTCAACCTCTTGAGAGAATCGTTTGAAAAAATTTTTTCATTTTTATAACGTTGTGTTTGTGCTATATATTTTGTCGCTAATTTATCAATTTCTTGAATAAAACGAATGTCAGCATTTTTCCCGCTGTAAAATCCATATTCCAAAATGTCACTCTGAGTGCAAACAATGAAAGAAAAACTGCAAGGTTCCAGTTCAGCTTGTACAACTCCTTTTGCCTTAGACTTGTTTTGTAAAGTTTCAAAATCAAAAAATATCATTATTGAAGCAGGCAGACTATAATTTCCCATTTTCACACTAAAAACTGAGTCTGCTTTGTGGAATTTTAGTTTTCTAACTCCAAAACTCTGGCATAGATTGCTATGAGAGTCTCGCGATAGTTCATCTTTAAATTTACCAAAACAGTACAGACAGAAAAAGAATTTTGATCTTCTTTTTGTATTCAAAAACTTTTCAAGGTTGAATATTACTAGAAAATGATGTTGTAAAGAGTCTTCTGTCTGGATCAATAAAAGGTTGACATGATGGCGTTTGATCAATTTTGTAATTTGTATGGGATGAATGATGGTGTCCGTTAAGCCGAAAATATTAAATGAGAAAGTGTTATTTTGTTTCTCAAATTTACTAACGTGTTCCAAAGAGACATTTTCAGGAATGTTTGAAAAGTTAATCAGAGAATTATTAACATTTTCTCTTAGAAAAGCAACGTAATTTTGTTTCTTTTCTATTTCGTCTTTTGTTCTTAGGTTTAAGTAAACTGACATAACACTATAGTGAAAGCATTTTGTTGAAACAGGCACATTTGCGATCCCTCGTCGTTTTTTTAATACATTCGGTAGAGCAATATTTCTTCCAATTGAGAATGGTGAATACTTGACAACTTTAATGTGAATGGTTTTTATATTGAGAACGATCCAAGATGACCCCAATTCAACAAATTGATTAAGCTGGTTTACACACTGATTTCCACAGGATTTCACTTGAGTTATTATACTTCGTGTATTTAGTAAAATGTGAAAATGTGAGTTAAAATATTTATCGGCCTGGATATCAGAAAAGATTTCACTCATTAATAACTTTACATTGATTTGAAATTTTATAGATTTATGTTTTGAAAGAAGTTGAGTCAAAAGTTTTTTTATATCTTCAAGATGGAAAGTAAAAGCTCTGTCGATAGAGACAAAATGTTCTGTCACATCAAGAAAATAATTGTCTAAATTTCCTTCCAATGCATGCGATCCACGCTTAAATGGCCTAACGTCAAACTCTTGAACATTTCCCCCAGTTAAATCCTGACATTGGTGAAAATTTAAGTCCGTGCAAATCTCTAAACAATTTCCACATGTATGAAAAGAACTTAAATGTCGATTTAATTTTGCTTGTTGAAAAAAGAATGCACTACAATGCACACAATTAAGCTTTTTAAAGCGTGAGGGAGTGGTGGTGTGCTCCATATTTAATTCTTTCTTTAGCAGGCTTTTCTCCAAAACTGAGAGTGTAAAGTATCATGCATCATACTTTAATGCCATAAAATAAACTAACATACAGGCACTCTCATTTACGCAGGCATAAACACACACAATAACGCACACACGCACAAAAGCCCGCTCACACACACAAAATCATCAAGGCATGTTCGCAATGGAGGGTGAGAAAGCGTAGCCGTGAAGCGGTGAAACATTGACTACATAGCCAATGTGCCTGCTTTTTTCCGTGATGTCTTTATGAATACATTGTATTTGAGTGATGAATAAGTCACATTCTTTCAGATTGTTAAAGGTAGAGAGAAAGAATAAACAATTTCCTCCCAAACCAAAACAAACTGAAATGCACTTTGTGCATGACTTTTCTTTATTTAAAATCTCAAGATACAATACAATTAATCTTTTACAATTAATTTTTCGCGTTCATTTTTCAATTTCTTGGGAATTGATGTACACATTTCCGTCAAGAAATCCTTGTAAATAAATGGGGTGCAAGTCTCCATCATTATCATTCCCCTGCATATAGGGCAGTCGTTTCTTTCTTGTTCCACAATCCACCTTCGCAGACAGTATCGACAGAAAGTATGATGACATTCAGTTGTGATAGGCTAGAAAATATAAGACAAAGTTTAAATCTTATGGAAAATAATTTAACTAATACCTTTACTTACCTCATAAAAGTAGTAACAGCATATACTACAGTTAAAATGATCCATCAAAGAGTCGTAAATGACACGAGCTGGTGATTTTTTCTTCTCTCTAGGGAGTACACGCTCATTTTCAAGAATGAGGTGGTTTCTAATGCACTTGTAGTTTTTGTTCAGAGGAGAATAAAACTTTCTCTTTCGTGTCAGATCTTCTTGGCAAGTTTCTTGTTTTACGTAAAGAGAAATTACATCTGAGTAAACTAAAGGAAGGAGTGTAAAAACGTCGTCACTGTAGTTTTTTAGATCATTTAAAATTTCCCCAATGCTGATCTTTCTTTTATCTCCAGATAGTTTTTGAATTAATGGCTCAATTTTTTTACAAAGACTAGTAAATTCGGGCTTGAAGTTACTTACATCTTTCGAATTTAAAATTAGTTCTAAAACAGCCAAAATATACGATGGATTTTGATAAGCTTTAACTTCTAATGAGTCAAAGCGAGCTTGTAGTGGATAAGCGAATATCTTCCGCTTAAGAAATTCGGTTGCATGTAGAATTAGAGTCGACATTTTGAACGAAGATCAAAGTGAGAATGAGTCAATTGCCATGTGCAATCACTTTTTGCTTAATACTCTAATCATAATATGAAGAACGTAAGCATGCCTCCTGGGGTGATGCGTTATGCATGAACACGAGTCAGAGTAACAGGATGCATTTTGTTTATGACAATGAGTCAAGAGGACATGGTTAATGAATCATGCATGCAATGAATCATGCAGATGCGGATGAAAGTAGAAAACCTTTTTCATTCATTGGTAATTTTATTGCTCTCAGACTTTTATTCATAAATTGGAAAAAGTAACAAAGCAATGATTTTATCTAATACCTCCAAATTTCAGCTTGAAGAATTTTACGACTTTCTTTTCATTATGATCTAAATGTAGAGTAGAAAATTGATTCAATACAGAAGAATAATTTTTTCTATGACGAATAATCATAAAAGCCACAAATACACAAAAATGACCGCAGAGATTAGTTTTAGTTGACTGAACCTGACACGTATTTTCTATAACATCAAATAAATCGTAGATTTTCTGAAATACTGGAGAATAAAACGTTAATCGTTTACCATAGCTATCAAAGACAATACATTCTCTTTTATGTGAAGAACAATAAATTAAAAACCAATGAGATCCTGGATAATCACTCGTATTGGCTATAAACAATTTAGGGGATGAAGCGTTCATAAATTTATTTATTGAACTTGGAGAGAAAATACCAAAATTCTTAATATTACTATGTACAATAATTTTTTTCATAAAACCTAATAGCTGTATAGAATTCATTGTGAAATATGAACAATATCTTTACCAACATTTAAAACTGCTTCACTTTGAGATAAAAGAATAGCGGTTGCATTTTCTGTACATCCCCCCGAAAAAGTCAATTGAACAGACAAGTTTCCGCTTCGGGAGAAATCAGTAAAATCATTTCCATAGAGTTTATATGCCAGAAAAAAATTCCCTGTCATGTAATTGAAACGACTTAATCCAATGCTACCGGTTCCATTCCCAATGGCGTTTAAGCATTGTTGAAAGGGGAGTAACATGAGTGAATCAGACAAAGTGGTGTTGAAAGATTCATTGCTAATGTTATTTACCAAAACTTTCACATTGCTTAATCCAAAACGAGAAAAATTGTACGGATTTTTTTCAATTTTTGAGTTGTATGCGTCAGTTTGAACAAAACCCAATAATAAAAATTCAGGAAGAGAAGCTGAATTAAATAAATTATCAATTGTAAAATTAATAGTTCCTTTTGTTATGTTAGCAGACCGAACTTCAGTTTTCTTATAAGGAATAATTATTCGATTGTGCTCATAAGCTTGTGAATTGAAGGAACAAATAGCCTCAAGAGGCCGAATTTTCTTAATAAACAGACAACAGGATTCTAAATTAATAGAATATTTTTTCGCAATCGGCGTGGCTCCATCTGGCACTGGAGTACTACTTGTCTTTGGGCTTATCAATGCAAAAGAGTCTAACGCACGTTTCAAGACTACTCTCATACTTATCTCACCAGGAAAAAATTTGCTACTCTGAAATAAATCATCATATAACTTGCTATAACACTCAACTAATTTACTATTTGAAATTATCTCTTTCCTTTTTTTAAATGATTCATTAGTTTCTATCATGTTAGGACTGTCATCCTGGACATAAATGCTAGCAGAAAATTCATTATTCTTGTAATCAAAAGGAATGGAGAAAAAAGTCTTTATATAACTCTGATAGTTGTAATGATTAGAGGAAGAACTTAAAGTATCGTTCAAATACAACTGAAATGTTTCAAATAGACTTGGTGCGAAAGCGTTTACCACACCAACATCGTCATTGGATGATAAAATGCTCCCATCATCAGCGGTAACTTTAAAGTTCATATATAGGAAAGATTCTCTAAGGTCGGAATATAGCCCAGGAGTCGAATTAATCTGTATACAAAGAAATATCCATTGTAATATTGATACTGTCATTTATTGAGTATAGACTAAAAAATATTTACTTGAAAGGTAATTGGCGCGGTGATGTCTTTTAAATTTGTTGACGTATCAATCCTTTGAAAAAAGGTCTGTGTAGTACTGACATCCCTCTCCGGAAGTGAAGTGAGGTCAAATGAAGAAGAAATCATACGCTTATAATCCATTTTCAGTTCTTTTTTGATCTGTTAGACTTTTTTACACAGGTTTTCTTCTTGGAAACCTTTGCTTTCTTTCTTGATTTTTTAACTTTAGACTTTGAACCTCCACCTAAGAGAATGTCTCTTGATCTAGAGATTTTCACCTTCTTTACTCTCCTTTTTATACTTGCTCGAGGAGATTTTTGTTTCTTTTCAGTCACAGCTCGCCCCATGTCAAAGGGAATTAAATTATCTGTATGCTGCTCTATTAACCCGCCGTTCATAATTTTGTTTTAATATGAAATACAAGACAAATATCTTCAGTGAAAGGTATTTTCCCGCCGTCTTCGTTTAAAAGAGTAACGTGAAAAGACTGTACGTGTTTCCTCTCTAAAGTACAATACAATACTGGAGAAAAAATTTTATGGTCATCATCTAAATCTCGATTGTGTTCCATTATTCGTAGTACTTTCTGCCTCCGTCCATTTACAATTTGAGGTTGACATAAGTTTAATCCAACTAAAATTTTCTTATTTTTTCTAAATAAGTCGATAGAGCTTGTGTGAAAAGTTTTTTTCCATACTCCTTCCTTGCTGTTGAAAATGTCACATATGCGATTACTGGGGTAAACCGCCACATTTTCTTTAAGAATTTCAAATTTTACTTCCAAATCAGAAATAGTTACTTCAATCCAGTCGATGCCTTCCCCATGCAATGCTTCTGTTATTTTTGAAATGAAACCTTCAGCTGAAAGCTCTTCAGGCTCGGAAATAAATATTTTGAAGCGTTCGGGAGTGGGAAAAACTTCAAACGAAAAGAAATCCCCCACTTTTACTTTGCCATACTCTTCTAAATTGCGGGCATTTTCACCAAGAATTTTTGGAGCATTGTAGACTAAATATTTGTAGCCCATGATAGACGCGAATAATGGAGAAAGTCTAATTCCATAACCTTTCCCATAGCTGGTTTCGATTCCATAGTGTATCTTCCTATTTAGACTATATTGCTTAATTGATATGGGAATGCCATTTTTCTCACATTGTATGTTGAATTTTGTTATATCAAGAGACAACCCATATTCGGTCTTTTCAATGTTCAAAGTAATCGATTTTGATGACTCACTTTTTTCAATCGTTATCAAGTTATCATTCAAAGTATATCCAAAAACGTTTTTACATGGTCTGTAGAATGCCTCAGCTAACCCAATTTCATATGACTCATCAGAGAGGGAGAGGGGAGTAAATATGTTAGAAAAAAAGTCATTATGACTATTTCCGGCTGATTCTTGCATGGCAGTAGCACTCGAAACTGAGATAAATATATCATTTATCGTCTCCATCTTTATTTACAGGAAGTAGTTCTTGAACATAAAATCCCCCTAAATGAAAAATGAATAATATATAGATAAACTAATTAGATTTTATGAAGTTAGTTAGATTAAAGTACCCTTTATTATTTCTCCTTTCTTGTCACTCAACTCATAGGTAGGAGGTTTGCTCTTTCGGATTGAATGAATAATAAAATTTTCTGTTGACCACTTTCGTGTATATCCCTTCTCGAAAGTAGATTTCATTCGACTTATCTTAACTTCTTGGCCTACCAAAAGCCTAGGCTTTTTCCCTTTCTCTGCACTATAATCTTTGTATAATTTCATCCATATTTCATTCTCATTTTCCTTTAAATGAGCGTAGTTTGGTGTATTGTCAAGGGTTGAATGATACCTATTATTGTAATTGTTCACAGTTTTCTTCAAAATATCAATATATTTATTTTTTCCCCTCTTTTCAAACTGTCGGTTTAAAATTTGCATTAATGTTTTAATTGTAGATTCACAAATCGCATTTTTAGTATCAGAGTAGGTGGAGTAAAGCTTAATATTTTTACTCTTTAAAAAGTCTTGAGTCTTTTTTGCATAATATTCCAGTCCTTCGTCCGTACAAAGAAAATAAAAAGGTTCCCTCAAATCCTTGAAAAACTTCTTAAAAGCTCTAATTATCTCATCAGGTTTTTTTGTTTTTATTGAATAAGCAAACAATTTTCTACTAAACATATCAACAAATATTATTATATATTTACTCTTGCCATTATACCTCGCATATCGAGTCAAATCTATTAAATCTGAACAGAACATAAAATTCGAAAAGTGCACAACGTATTTCCGACGTTTAAATCGTTTTACAGCTGATTTATAATAATAGTATTCTTTTAATTTACTCAATTCATCCTTCACTTCACTTAATGATAAATTAGGCTTTCTAGTTTTATAGAATGTACTGGCTCCAGTGTAACTTCCGTGCACTTTTGGATTTAAATAGAGGGCTTTTATGCTAGCCATATCTTAAAAAGAAATTGTCTTCCATGGAGATGAAGAATCGATAAGATTCAACTGTTCTCTTACATGTTTTGCAATTAGCGAGAGTGGAAAGTTTATCTTTTTTAAACTTTCTAGAACTAAACTTAATCCATTTAAATTCCCATTCCGTCTACCAAAAGACGATGTTAAATAATTTAACAAATCTATGATATTTGAATTTTTAAAAACGTTTCCTCCGCAAATTAACTGAAACTTAGAATTATATGTAATTCCTGCAGTTTGTAGAGCCGTCAATATTCGCTTAGCTTTGTTTAGTTGTTTTTCCGGGAGAAGATCTTCAAGAGGCTTAATTTCTAACTGAGGTGGGTCTAATTCACCCTTATTACTTCCAATAAGCTGCTCATACACATTCAGTGGAATAGCCTTATAAATTACAAAACTAGACATCATGGCTGATCATGGAACACAGAAAAGTTTCAACAAAACGAGCTAAAAATGAGGTTAAAACAAGCACTAGTAAACGCGGGTTTGATAACAGGAACTTTTTTACATATTTCAGGGAAAGTTTTTTCTTTGAAAACCTCTGAATTATACGATTATACTTTTTAAACTTTTTTTCTTCACCGACTATAATTTTGTCAATATTTAGAAATAACTCTCCTAGAATCTTTAACTCTTCTTTAGAGGAATTTTTGATAATTTTCTTGACTTTGCTTTGAGTAGCTGATGGGAATTGCTCTAAATATTTACGATGTGCATCAAACTGCTCCATTTTTATTTTAGATGTGCACTCGATAAAAGTTAAAGCACTACTGGGGCGAAGAAATTTGTTTTTTCATCTACATTAAGGCTATCGCGAACTCGGAATTTATTATTCTGATAAACGGATAAATCTATAAACAAATAAGCTCTATTGTTGCTTTTTAGTAAATAGTTAAATACATTTGTCAGAAAGTTGGCATTATTTGGGAACATTTGAGAAGAAAGTCGACTTATTGTAGTTTTGTCTCTCGGAGAATCAAAGTAAATCATGTAATCACTTTGTAAAGTTATCGTGCGTAGTACTGGGCTAGCGTATAAATTGTGTAAAGTGATAACCATTGAACAATTCAAATGATGAACTGATCTAATTGCAAAATTAGTTACTGCTTTCTTTAAACTACCAGAACATATAGAAACCATAAGGTCATCAAAGACAACTAATGTATTAGGTTTGACGCTAGTCTCATCAAATTCAGAACTGAATTCAACAAAAGGATACTCTGAAGCTATTTCATGATATGCTGTAGAGTCTACTCCATGAATATAGTAGACCCTTTCAATATTTCCAGAAATTAATTCAGATTTCCTCTTAATAAGTTCAAAGATTAATGAACTTTTTCCCATTTTCGTTCGACCCTTAGAAAAAGCAAAATTGAAGAATTGGGATTATAGTTTTGTTAGTATGATTGTTAAAATAAATTCATACTTACGGTGATGATGAGACTGAATGGATGTATCAGCTGAACTAAGCATTGATCTTGAGATAAAAGAGACATTTTTTGTGGTGTATACTTTTCAACTGATAAAATTTGAATGAATCTAATTTTCAGTATGATATGAGTATTAATGTGATGAATAAAGAAGAGAAAGTACTTAAAATGTAATTTTTATATGGAGAGTGAAAAGAGAAAGTAATTCAGTTGTAATATTTATATGGAATTATGTATTTATATGATGAGTGAAAAGAGAAAGTAATTCAATTAACCGGTCTTGTCTTTAATTTTCAAAATCATTTGGAGAAAGTCAACAACAATTCATAAAATTTATAAATTAGCACCGGTTTACAAAAACAAACAGCTCATTTTATAAAAAATACATAATAAATAATGTAAGAGCACCCAGTAAAAAGAAAGAATTCATCAAAAAAAAAGCAACAAAAAAGCTCTATTCATCTTCTCGATGCACGTCAACCTTCACAATTACACGTGGGGAGATTGATCCCGGGCCTTCATCCTCACCCGAGGATGATTCCCCTCCAATCCCACGCCTCGGAGCGTTAACGCCCTCCTCTGCGTCCACGTGGCTATCTTTATAGTAGCCTCCACCTCGCTGCACACAAATCCTACCTTCGGCAATGGCATCTTCAAGCTCCGTCAAAGCAATCTCTTTATAAGTGGTGGAGTCGGAGGAACCAGCATCATCATCACCCAGATTGGAATGAGGGGGAATTTGAAGAGGAGGAGCGATACTTGGAGTTGAGGAAGGGGGCATTGAAGGCAAAGCTGGAGGGGTGTAATGACCCATCAGGTCGGAGAGCTCAAGCTCAGCAGCAACATCATCCACTAAATCGGAGGAGCAGAGACTTACTGGCCATTCTCTTAAAATTCTGTAGCGTGTTGGATCCATCTTAAAATAATAGACCCATTTGGTGAGGGGAAGACACACAACGAGAATAACCAAAAACGCTATCACTAGAAGGAAGAACACGAAATAAAATGGAGTGGCGTAAAACGGCATCTCTGGACATGGAGGGCTCGGTGTAGATGTGGAGGGTGGTCTTGTGGATGTGGTGGATGGGGGCGACGGGGGCGATGGAGTAGTTGAGGTTTGAGGACGGTTTGGGCAAAATTCGGGGGCGTTGGGTGGGACGACGATGGAGCTTCTTTGAGGACAGTCTGGGAGGTCTGGGACACAAGCGTCGCAAAAGTAGCAGCCGGAAGAGGTACAGTCAAAACAGGTAAGGTCAGTTCTACAATATTCTAAATAAAAATACAAAAAAATAACTATTATTTAGGGTAGGACATATTCACATTATTATTTAGGTTAAGGCATACTTAATTTATAATTTAGGTTAAGGCATACTT
>JAANSQ010001945.1:0-13269 GCA_036850885.1 Lepidocyrtinus dapeste | reverse complement strand
GAAGGTGAGACAAACAGAAAAAAGTCTTTAATTTTAATCAAGCAGATTCAATTTAAACGTTTTTCGATTCTTTTTTTCCCAGATTATATGAAGATGGTCCACTTCCCTCTCGGCTACAAGAGGTGCCAGTTCCTGTAATTACTAACGAAGCCTGCGAAGCCATGTACCGCCAAGCCGGTTACATTGAACACATTCCCCACATCTTCATTTGCGCTGGATGGAGGGACGGAGGTAAGGACTCTTGCGAAGGAGACAGCGGTGGACCAATGGTCCTCCAGAGAGACGAAGATAACCGGTGGATTCTTGGGGGAGTGATTAGTTGGGGTATAGGCTGTGCTGAGCCCAATCAACCCGGCGTTTACACAAGAATATCCGAGTTTAGACACTGGATAAACCAAATCCTCCAGTTCTAGTACTCCCAGAAATTAGTTAAAACTTCCATTTCATATTTATTTCTCTAAGTCTTTCGCCGAACAAAACTCCTCTCACAGGAAAAGGCAGTTCATGAAAAAAATAACCTGTTTGGTGATGGACAGGCACCTAATTTTTAACAGTACCTGCTCAATAAAAATCCCCTCCCCCTTCTTAACGTCCCGTGTCTACTATCCAACTTAACCGGATATTAAGATTGAGCTCAAAACTGTGATGAACCAAAGTTTAAATTATTATTTTTGACTGGAAAAAGATAACTCGCGCTGAAGAAGAACTCCATTTTTCAAAGTGATACATATCCCCGTAAATAATTTACTCAATTTACTTTTTTGAAGGTACAAAGAAATTTTTAAATATACTTTTTTCAGGAGTATTTAAACTATTTTCAATCTTTAAGTAAAGTACTTACATAAAAAATCCGAATTACAATTAATCGGATATTCGGATAAAATGTAAACATTAAACATTTTCAGTGCCAATATAAGTGACAAGTTCTCTCCTGAATCTCAGGAACAGGAGGCACACTAAAGATATCTTTGTAGTAAACTAACACACAGTCCATCCCACTATAGTAGACTTTTTGAAAGCGCGGTTTTTTCAAATCTTTTGAAATTTTCAAAACTCAAGTCCATGTATGCTATAACTTTGTAGATTGTATTAGCATTTAAGATTTTACGCCGGGAATAATTAAGGTAAAATTGAATTGATTGATGTCAACAAAACACAATCTAAAAAACTGGTGCTTATTATTAATTTTTAAGTTCTTTTTATAAATTATTGGTTTTAAGTTTAATAGAGTTGTCTTTTGGGATTATAATTTTACTATTGAGTTAAGGTAGCGTAAGTCCTTTTAAATTACACGATTTCAGCTATAGTGGCTAGCCATATTAATGTTAAAATATTTAAAGTTTTCCCATTTTTTATATTTATTTATTGAACCCCAATTACTCCTCCCCTACTCACGTGTGTACTTTGATTAGTTTGATTGTTGATGTTTTTACCGACTCACGTACGTACCTTATAAAAAACCTATGATAAAATTAGGCATGTCGATATTGTACAGACGGACAGTTTTTTATGACGAAATGAGAAGGACTCTATATTGTTGTCTAATTGTATGGTGATTTTATTTGTAAAATATTTTACCTATTTAATTTATGTTGTATATTTTTGCGGTCCCTATCCCATTGTTAATTTATTTTGTTACACTTGTTTATCACAAGATTTTATATTGATGACGAAAATAAAATTATAAATGAAGAAAAAAACTCTCTCAAGAAGTGTTTTTGTATATTTAATTTTTTATTGGTATAAACACTTAACCAAGTATAAACAATAGGGCATACACAAAAAACCAGTAAACTAAAATAAATATTTTTTATCCATTTTTCATCTTGCAATATATTATTTTCTTTTAGATTTTTTTTTACAAAAGGTCTTGTAAAAAAGTATAAAATAGACACAGGGGTTAGTTTGATTCATCTAAACTAATTTATTTGTTGCTACATTAATTGCTAGAAAGGTTATGATACAAAACGAGTGGAAATTAGTTTTAAAAGATGAGGTAAGACATCTATTCTACTGGAACTATATAACATGTAAATAAATATGTACTTAACTATCTCGTAATTAAATAAGGTATACCAGGGATTGTCTCAGTTCTCCCCAGGGAAAACAACTTCTGCATAAAACTCAATCCAAACATCAAGATTAATTCATTAGTTCACAGCATGAAAAAAAGGGAAAAAAGTATGGAGGGTTCCAAGTTCAAAATTCAACTAATTTCGTTTGGATATCACAAGAGCAAAAAACGAATGAGCTTTTCCTGTTTCTTTAGAATGTTCCCTATGTCTTCAGTCCAGTCACTTTTTTGATCCAAGGTTTGTAATATGTCATACGCANGGGTTCCAAGTTCAAAATTCAACTAATTTCGTTTGGATATCACAAGAGCAAAAAACGAATGAGCTTTTCCTGTTTCTTTAGAATGTTCCCTATGTCTTCAGTCCAGTCACTTTTTTGATCCAAGGTTTGTAATATGTCATACGCATGTAGACTCCTGGGAGGTTGGGATAAGCGCATTTGATGCCATGCGAGACCGTTCCAGCCAAGACCCACTGTCCTGTTTCCCTCTTAATGGAGAGCGGGCCGCCGCTATCGCCCTAAGAAAGATAAGTAAATAATGAGTAAAAAATTAAAAATTTAACCAAGTTTAGATTAAAAAAGTAGACTTACTTCGCAAGAATCCTTGAGCCCTTCGGCGTACCCAGCACAAATGAAACTTTCTCGGATGGCCTTCAGGTGCTCCAGACTTCTGGAACATTTCTTGGCAATTGTCGTTTGTCAAAACTGGCACATCCACTTCATGCAGTATTTGTGGAACTCCCCCGCCTAAATAATTTTTATGTAATTTTAGTGGATTTATTTAAAAGCAGATAATGTAGAAAGGTTTGTTGAAAGATAATGTCCAGGGAGTTTGAATAACTAACCGTATTTCAGTCTACCCCATCCGGTGACAAAGGCATGTTGTCCAACAAACTCTTCTTGATCTTCAGGCAAACAAATGGGAACGATGTGTGGCATATATTCCACAGCACTTTCGAGCTCCAAAAGAGCAATATCGTTTTCAAAAGTTTGGGCGTTGTAATCTCTATGAACAATTACTCTCCTCACGTTCTTCGTAACGGATTGAGTGGTAACTTTATCTCTTCCACTGGATATGTCGAAGTCTCCCAGGACGACAGTTAAAGTCGCCAAAAATCCTGGTTGGCAATGCGCCGCTGTCAAAACATATTTTGGAGCTATGAGCACCCCACCGCATTTATTCTTCGAGAAGAGTCCTAGCCACGTTGCTTCCTTTACTAAGGCTTGCCAAGGCCACTGACCAAACTTTGAGGCAGTTCCTCCAACGATTCTTCCAGACTTTTTTAAAGTTCTTACTCCACAATCTAATCAGAAAATAGGGAATATATCAATAGACTGATAATTAGACCTCATGCTTGACCATTTCATAGACTTAATTTTGCTTTTCTTTACCTTTTCTGTAATCCAAAGTCCTGTGAGAGGAGTGGGGCCTTCTTGTAGTGCCCTTATCCTTACTAGGTTTCTTCCCTTTCGTACTGGACTGCACATCTTTTAGGATGTTCACTGGAATTTTCGTATCTGATGGACCAGTATCATCAGGATTCGTGGTTGCCGAACTGCTTGAAGAAGACCCACCTGTGGATGCACTCGAATCGAAATTCTGTGGATGCTTAATCACCTCATCAAGATCAGATCCGCTTAAACTTTCAGCCATGTTTTGAACCACCTTCAAAAAAAATTTAAAGATTTCCATCATGTCTCAATTCCCCCCAAAAGAATAATTTATAAAAAATATTCAAATATCCATTACCTGATCTACCAAGTAGTCCAAGTTAGTATCAATATCATCCTCCGCAAGTAACAAGGGCGTGGTAGATTTAACCGTAGTGGTAGTTGTCGTGGGTGGAGTAGTCGTCCTCGTAACAAGTTTTGGAGGTTTCGGTGTTTGCGTACTACTTACCACAGCCACCCTTCTCACTGGGGTAGTTCTTTTAGTCTCTGGAGGTTCTGTAGTTGTGCTAGTCGTACTTGGAGTCGATGGAGTTGTGCGAATAGTCGATGGTCTGTGTTTTTTCTCCGGGGAAATTGTATACTGACTCGGTCTCTTCCATTTTGTTGTGGTAGCTCTAGAAGGAAGTCTAGTCATGGTGGTCTCCGTAGTTACTGTGGTTTTCTGGGTAGTAGTGGTTGGTTTTGGAGTAGTTGTAGTAGGTTTAGGAGTGGTCGTTGTAGTTGTCGTTGTTGTAGTGGTGGTGGTAGTAGTCGTGCTTGTTGTTGTTGTAGGAGGTTTCGTTACAATCTTCTGCAATAACGCTTCATTCTTCAAGATTATAGAGTTCTTCAATCCCTCCTGTAAATCCGCCAATTCCTGTGCACTATCATCCTCATCCTTGGATGGACCAGCGGGCATTTGGGTATTCATTTCCTTCTCTGTCGTGGTAACTTCATTATTATGTAAATCTACACTGAGCCAGGTCATCAACCCATTTTGAATTCCCAGTCCATCCGAGACATTCCCCATTTTCTCCGTGATTCGGTCTAAAGGACTCGTGTATTTCGTAGTTTCACCGGATTCCTCTTCGGAACTATAAGTATGATTTACTTCCGGGTACTGGAAGGTGTGTATGGTATAAGTGGAGGATGCCCAAGGCTTCTGAGTTGAATAAATAATCTTATCCACTTCTGTCGACTCCTGTTCCTCATCTTCATTCTTCAAGTCTTGGCTAACATCTCTGTCTATACTGCCCAAAGTTGTCCTCCAAATATCATCTTCAGCATCCGCCTGCTCCAGAACCTGAGCTAAAAGTGGTAGGGCATTGGGTCCCAAATGAAAATTCTGTTGGTGTTGATTCGACCCTGTAGGAATACCCGATTGCATTGTCGACGCTATTATTGGAAGATGGCTAAAGTCACTATCAGCCTCTCCACTATCCACCTCCGGTGGTTTCTTCGGATCGTTAGTTCCATGAGGTCCCAACTGCATCACGACATTCCACACGGACTCCGTGTGACTTGGTAAGTCCTCACTCAACATGATTATATCCTCGGGAGTCTTGTGACCATTCTTCTTTGAAGGGATGTAATGCTCAGTGATTGTAACAAGACCATCATCATCACCGGACGGCTCAGTCTCTGTAACTTCCGAATCATCATCCGGAAAGCGGCCTGTAATACTATTCGTGGTAGAGTCCAATTCACTGTTGTAATCTTGAAGATCTCCGTCCACATAAGTGAAGGTGACGAGCTTGGGAGGGCTTTGTGTCGTGACGGAAGAGGAGGTGGGTACAGAAGAAGATGCTGCTGCTGAAGATGAGTGCGAAAACTTGCTATTTACATTTATCGCTGGAGGCAACGGCCTATATGTGGAACTATAGTATGAGTTCGTTGAACTTATTATGGAACTATCACTAACTGCCACAGAAGGGCTAGTCCTTTTAATGATGCTTACACTATTTCTTTCATTACTGTTCACGTAATTACTAAGATTATTCTTATTCATTAGAGTCACTAGTGTCAGTGGCGTAGGTTCTGGAAAAACACAATTCAGTATTTATAGAAAATATCATATATCATAATTGCACTGATAAGTTTCCATCAAATGAGGGCTTGAAAACTCAAAGTTATCTAGATCTTCACTTACCCACATTGAGATGAGACTGGCCATGCGCATGATGAACATGAGGGTGACCTCCGTGCAAGCGCTGAGCAACAGGATCACTGACACTATGGAAAAATATTATATAATTTTTATTTCCGGTTGGGAAAACCTAATCCAGCTAAAATAAATTATCAATATACTTACCTGGTGAAAGTTTCCAAAGCGAGAGGAAAAAAAGGACCAGAAGAAGGGGCAGAAGAAGGAGTTGAACGTTCTCCAGTTGAGAGAGAAACCTGAGGGCGGTGTAATGAGCCCAACGCTTCATTCTCAGGAGCAGTTGACGGTACCCTAGTACCATAAAAAGGAGCACTTTGAGCGTCACCAGAAATAACTGCAGGACGCTTTTGGAACCTCGTAGGATAATGTTCTGTGGTGTAAGGCTTATATGATGAGGAGGGCAGTGTGGTGGAGTCCCCTCCATTTCCGTTCTGGAATAAGGTGGAGGGTCTTGATAATAGAGATTCTGTGGAGCTTGAGGTGCTGGCTGAGGAGGAGCCCAGAGTCGTTGAAATGGCATTAAATGAGCCATTCTTTGCGATAGACACACCTGTAGGCGGAAACTCTACAATGGCGGAGTTTAAAGTTGTGCTGAGCAATTCCTCGTCTTCCTCGTCGTCTGAGTATGAAGAGGAGGTTGATGATGGTGGCTTATAGTTCGGGATGTGGCAACAAGCACCGAACAAGAATTGATCAACACACGCTCCTATCACTGTACCCTGTTTTTCTTGGCATTCCAAGTTGAACATGCAGACTCCAGATAGACTCTCAAATCGTCTGGATGAGGAAGAGCATTCCTTAGGAGCAATTCTTAATCGCCGCCCTAGATTATAAAATAATTGATTTATACTTCGTCTGCTTAAGTCCAGACTATATAAATACTAAAGGAAAGTAAGAGTAAATGATTTAATAAAAGCGTGAACCAAAACACACGGGTCAAGTAAACAACTTGCTTATCACCGAAAAATAATCGTAATTATTTCGCGTTTTACGTATGACATGTTCCTGGCCAATTGGGGTTACTTTGCATTGATCAAGATCAATCAATTCATTTCAACTACCTCTCATTCATAATTTATTAGCCCATTTTGACCATAAATTACGTCTTGAATTTATTTTGGATGCAAAGATAATTTTATTTTAAAGCATATGAATCTTATCAGGATGTAAAGGGATGAATGAACAAGTGGTCAGTTTTTGTGGCATGTGTGGTTTTACATAAAGTTAAAATATATTTTGACCATTAAAAAATCCCAAGAGTTTATGATTCCACTAAAATTTGAAATTTGGCAACTGATGATAAGCCCATTACAGTCCTTTAATTTTCCTAATGCAACCACCCAAAACACCATTAAACTGGCAACATCTGCTGAATTCTGTGAACATCAACCAAAAATATCTTCCTCTGGATTCATTTGAATGAATCACACGCGAATTCCTTCATTCGACCTATTTTCCTCCACTCAAACCACGAAAAGGTTCCATGCATTTTAAACATTCTAAAAATGCTCATGCCCACATCCTTTCATATAATTTTCGTGAGGAAAAAGAGGTCAGTCTAAAAAGAGAGCAGCATGCATAAGCAGACTGTTTCACAATTTATTATTGCATCGTATCCTGTGCACTTATGTGCTATATTTGATTCCTCCGAAAATTTACATTTTTTTCCTCGGGCAATTTCATTACATAATTTAAGAAGATTATTACATCTTCGGTTCAAGCCACACAGCAGATGTTTCTCACGAGCTTAAAAAATCCCTTAAAATAAATAATTTTTTGCTCATTTTCAAAATGCTAATGTGATAAATGTAGAGCTAAGGTTCTACCTCAGTGACCAAATTGCATGCGAAGAGAAACGTGTACCTAATTGAAAGCCCTTAAATGCATCTGAGCTTACCACGACGGTAGAAATTCACAAATTCTCTTTTGCCAAATTACCCAAACTCAAAATAATGGTGAGCTTCTGCCGTGCACATTTCATCTTCATCAATCATTTTAAACGATGCATGTAGCAAAAGCGTATGCACTTTGAGAATTTAAGAGTTTTCTATTTTACGTACGAATTGTTTTTATAGCTCTATTACTCAATTCAATTCACAGTAAGAGAATATCAAGTGTAAAAGCATACACCACAATCGAGCCAAGTCTCAAGCTACTGTTATGTGTTTCTTAACGTCACAAGAATCGCAAGCTGTGTAAAGACATGACACAATTTCGCCTGAGAATTGGGACTGTTAAAGTGCGACAGAGATACAGCAAGGGAAATATAAGTAATCAGTAGAAGGGAAGGAAATGATAATTACAAGCTTCAATATTTTACCTAATCAAACATGATACATAGAACTCGTATACGTAGACGGAAGCAAATTTTATTGAATTTTACAGTGTTGGACGGATCTGATAAAAACTTGCATAAAATGTACATTTGACATAAAAAAATTCTAGAAAGGAATGCATATCTACAATTTCTCTAAGAGGTAACTATAGAGACACTACTTAACTATTCATTAAAAAATGGCTAGGACTGCATATGCTCCGAGAGGCTCCACAAATCTTACAACCGTCTTCTTCATGTCCTTAGAATTCCCGTACACTTTTTCCAAAACAATTAGTACGTAAATACGTCACGCCATGAGAATCAATTAAGCCTGTTTCAAAATTCTACATCCGGGAGACCTAGACCTAATTAGCATAAACCTTTAGCAACAGTACGTTTTAGGACGATGGAGTATAATTTTTCCAGTTTCTTTGTTCAGCCTCACATTCCATACTTGCGTCACAAACAGTGATTCATTTTTTCCAGTTTTCAACTGAACCCTAATTAAGCTTGCGTATGTTATTTGAACACGACCAAAACAAATATGACGGCATTAATTTATCGTATGCAAAACGTATTTAAATTTTTCCCAAAAACGATTATAATAAAAAATGAGAATACGTTTTGTTAGACAATATTACAATGATTTACGCAAAGTACGATACCCCATTAGAGAAATCTTCCTTTGTCCATGTCAAAACAACCTTGTAACCTTGAACTTCTCTTTGTGAGCAATGCCCTAGTCCCACGAAAAAACTTTTTTTTTTTTTTTGTTAAACTCATTCCTCTGAATAATGAGCAGGTATTAACATCTTATAATCTGGATAACAGCAACACCCAAGAAAAAATGAGGTTTTTCCCAGCATCACGCTGGAGAATTTAAGATGAAACGCACGACGCACATTCAACATTTTAGAGAAACGTCCTAGTTTTCAATGAAAAAGCTTTCAACCTGAACCTGACTCATGGCGTGATGAGATTACTGTTATTATTGCATTTTCCATTAACGCATCTTCCACCTAACCCCACATAAACTTTTCATTGCACATTCATTAAAATGCAAGTCTATAATCGAGGAAAAAGTAGGTACACCAAAAACACTCTACACGAAACGATTCTCTTTTCAAAATATTTAAGATGCATTTATATGTAGGTATAACCTCAAGTCTCGACTCTAGACTTATAATTATTATGCCATAGAAAATAAGATTTTTTTTCTAGAGAAGCATCAGCAATCCATCAAGTAAAAAGAGAGAAGTTTCACTGTTCTACAAGAGTAAAACCATTTATATCAATGGGATGTGAGTTGTACTAGCATAGCTCTTCTAAGTCTTCTACAACTTTAACAGCTCGAGTGAATACTTTTTAGCTCACATACTCCTTTATTCACTTTACTCACTCTCAATAGACGTGATAGTGATAAGTTGATGATGATGAGGCTAGATAAAGAGAAAAATACCGTTATACCTAAAACAAAAAGTTACTGTTCCTATTTAATATTATGGCTATGCATTCGTCCAACTTGTTCATTTTCAGTTTTTCTTTCTTCTCCTTCTCACCATTTTAAATGATGCGGAGGCTCAATAGTATACAATCCCGATGCTATTTTTATTCATGTCTGTTTTCAAACTGTCCCTTAAAAACTTAAATTTATTTTTGTATTTATAGCAACTAGTCATACCCAACATAATCTTATCTTTGACGGGGGAAACGTGAGCGATTAGGAAAGCGGGTTAGATTTTACAGTCAGATTTTGATAACATTCTTGAGCGGGCTGAGAACATTAACCTGATTATAAAGTCATTGCTTAATCCTAGATATTTTATGTAAATGAGAATCAACACGCAGGGATCAATGATTGAGCCTCAATCCATCTTTTTACTTTACACTCCCGAAGCGATTGCACAACTCCTTTTGTTCTTTGTAACTCAGCACCATTTTTTCATCGTCTACGTACCCACATGAACCCGGCTGGAAAAAATAGACACGAGTTTTTGTGAGCGTGGAAGAGGCAATGATGATTATCTATCACACAAACTGGAATATAATATGGAACGGGTTATTACCAAAAACCTGTCTGGACAAAATACGCCTCATTGTTTTAAAAAATCCATCTAATTTGCATTTTAATGCGCTTATTTTATTAAAATAAAAACGCAACTACGATTCCATCGTAAATTAAGCTTTGATAGATTTAAAATGAAAAAAATATTCTATCAATTTATATGAATTGCTGAGTATGAATGAAAAGCTCATAGAATAGAATTCATAGTGGCTCAATAAACCAAAAATCCTTGATCTTCCAGACGCATAATAGAATGAGCTTTGAAACACTAAAGGTAATAAACATGTTACCCTTGGATCCCAAAATGTCACCTTCTTTTCACGGTTCATTGGGTTAGGAATGTTTCCAGAAGGGAAAATGACCCTCACGAGTACTTTCAGTGTCCTTTTTCTTCCCAGCTGATTACGTATGCATTTTCCGTTCATGACCTGAAATGAAAATGCACGGATATGACCGCCCTAATTCTTCCCTTCCCATTTTCATTTCGATTCTTTCACTAAGGCGAAACAGAAGGAATGCACTGGTTAAAGACATATTTACGTTTATAATCTCATGTTTTCCTCACATCTCGAATGTAGGTTAATCCTGATGTGATGATGTTGAATAATACTTATGGCAGCTGTATGAAACACATGGATTTGGAACGGAATGTGTCATTTGATCACAGATCAACCGAATATGCTACATCACATCGCTCCAACCCAACTACAGACATTATAACGCAGTAAATATTATGACACTATTTTAATTGCGCAATCAACATACCAAACCTATAATTACAACGAAACGTCAATGCGTAATATTCCCATATTCTTTATACACCCAATCGAATGAAAATTCACACTGAAGCTATTCATAGATTTATCGGCAATATATTCGCTTTGACTTTTGACAGCAGTAAAATATGAAGACGCTTGTTCATACGATATGCGATATGACACGATTTGGTCATTAGATTGCTGAAGTCGTAAAAACGCGAAATTACATTTTTGAATGTAAGACAAAAAATATAAAAAAAATTCGTACAATAGCACGTTGCATTCATTCGTCATTCTTTCTGATTGTAAGTAAGAGTGAATGACACAAAAAATGGGATCATCGCACAACATCGTATTGTTCATTCATGACGTAGTAAGTAAAGGCCTACATACCAATTGTTAGAAATATCCCTTTCAACCAAATAATGTGTCTTCACTTCTCGGAAGCAATATTTTCGAAAAAAAGTATTTTCTTTTGCCTATGCAACATGTCACAATGAAATGAGGTCAACTAGAGAAAAATACCCAAGCCAAACACTAAAGAGAAAACAATAGGAAACCGATTGTCGTTGTTTTGTAAGAATAATAAGTGTACTATCTTACCTTCAGCTCTTCAGTACAGTTCAATTTTCCTTGTTTACTCTTCCTATTCCTTCAGGATAGTAAAATGCCACAAAAGAAACTCTCGTAAAAAATAAGCTACAATGTAAAGTTAACCAATCACTTAAGGGCACTTTCTCAAATGATCATTTCCGCAATGAGAAACCCTAACACACAACACGACTGGAACTAAATAACAAAGATACCGTTTCTGTCAAAAGTAGAAGTGGACAGTTGGACACTATAGTCAATCCTTTCTCTCGTTAGGAGAGTCCAACAAATATGTTGATTTGACGTGATTGCCTCGTTTCACAGAACCATTTATTTACAAAGTGAGCTTTCATTCACTTCCTCATTCTATCCCAAATCGAAAGAAAGTGAACTCATATAGTTTTGTCGCCTTATGGTCACTCTACAACAAAACTGCCTTTATTCAACCGACTGTCTCCTCCTATTCATAGATTCAGACAGGCCAAACGAGATACTTGGGTGAATAAAATTTTCGCATTTGATATTACTGACTGGCATAATACATACTACTTACTATTATCTATGGTCGAACAGAAATACGCAAAAAAATATACTCATATCTTATATCTGTACTGTGCAAGAGGCTTTTTAACTATTGTAAACAGAATAGGACTACACGGTATCTAAATACCAAGAGGACATGCCAGTTAGCAAAGACGAAAACAACTTTGTTCTCCCAGGAAACCTCATAGCAGCAGAATACAGAAAGCTGCTTTCATAACAAAGAAGTGGCAAAACTGATGAGAATCTAGATACTAGTTTAGTTAAAACATTCACTTTTTTGCAAGTTTTGTCGCTATACGCGATATATTCGCAATAATTATACTGTCTCTGATTATAAAAATGCAAGTGATAAGCGTTAGTCTTTACATTAGCCCTTACGATCATACTAGGCACAAAACATGTATGAGAATCTAAGCTTTTCCCGTGTTATCTTTTCATGGAAATTATAAGCACATTTAAAATCATTTTTTATTTTAATTCTTGAATCAGATCTTATCGCATTTTTGCAAAAACAATCCACAAACTAGATACATTAATTATATCCCGTACATTTATTGACTGCCAGTGATATCTAAGAAAATGCCTACATCAGGCGGCTACGTACGGTTGCCTCGAGCTATAAAATACAAAACAAAAGTGCATTGCCATTTTGACAGCGTACAGAAAAAAAAACACTTTTGCAAGTCTGACTCACTTGCTCTGGCATGCGAAAATGTAGATAGTAGAGAGTAGACAAAACGGCCGGAGGATGTATCGTAGGATTTTGTACACATGAACTGACAAGATTTTTAGGACTAATGTACTTTGTGTATTTACACGGTTGGCAGTTGTGTGCAGTGGATGTACAAGTATTCATTCCTCGGGCTTCTTGCGAATAGTTGGCTTCATTCAGATTCAGACACACGCTTCTCATAAAACTATCTATATTAAAAATGTACAAGAAGATTTTAGATATTGAAAAGCTTTTTCATCGCAATTCTAACTCCCGACAACAGTGAATAGTTTAAAGGAAGTAATTCATTGTAGTTCATTCACTGGGAAGCAACCGTACTACACCGGAAAATAACATTATTCGCAATATTTCTGCCAGGAAATCTGATATAATTTTGAAAAAGCTTGGCAAAATACTTCATTTAGGTAAATCCTAAAAAACCGTACTGTTCATCTCGATGATATGATAAAATTTTTTTGACGAAGCATAAATGTACAGACTGTTCTCTTTGTCCGTGACCCTACCCATCTTTCAAGTATTTATTTTTTTCCAAAAGAAACGCTTTCATTCAAAATTCATTGAACTTTCATACCAACTTCTTTCATAAAAGAGACA
>JAANSQ010001944.1:0-13278 GCA_036850885.1 Lepidocyrtinus dapeste | reverse complement strand
GAGTGAGGCCTCAGTTTTTGACCCGAAGCTGTACAACATGAAGCGGGGGACTGGAGGCCGGTCGTCTTTTAATGGAGTGGTGGCTACCGTTTTTGGAGCTAGTGGATTCGTGGGGCGCTACGTGTGTAATAAATTGGGCAAGGTAGGGACCCAGGTTATCATCCCATACAGAGGAGATCATTATGATGTTTTGAGGTTGAAGCTAGTGGGAGACTTGGGGCAAGTCTTGTTCTTCCCTTATCACCTTAGAGATGAGGAGTCTATTCGTAAAGCGATGAAATATTCGAACGTGGTCATCAATCTAGTGGGAAGGGATTGGGAAACTAGTAACTTCAAATTTAAAGATGTTCACGTGACCGGGGCAAGGACCATCGCTAGGATTGCTAGGGAAAGTGGAGTAAAGAGGCTTATTCATTTCTCCAGCTTGAACTGTGACGATCCTCAGGTTTGTTCACAACCGAAAAAGAAATGAGAGCATGACTCCACGTACGAAAGTACATGTAATTAATTTTTTTTGCGTTTTGTAGGGCTTAGGCATCCTAGAGGATGGTTCCGAGTTTTTAAAGTCAAAGTACTTGGGTGAGCTCGCTGTACGCGAGGAATTTCCTGGCGCTACCATCTTCAGACCCGCGGATATCTGGGGACAGGAGGATAGGTTCACTAAGTACTACGGTCACTTTTGGCGTAGGACTTTCCAGTGGTTGCCGCTATGGCACCGAGGAGAAAAAACGATTAAACAGCCTGTGTACGTTGGGGACGTGGCCCAGGGAGTTATCAATGCATTGAAAGATCCAGACACTGCTGGAAAGACCTATGATGTAATTGGGTAAGCGGTTTGCAGAAAATATACTCACTGGAAGTTATTTCAGAATGAATTAGCTTAAATTAATTGGTTTATTATTAATTAACGTCTGATTTTTAGCCCGAAGCGTTATAAACTGTCTGAAATTGTTGATTGGTTTTTCCGGGTGATGCGGCGGGATGAGGAGTGGGGTTACCGAAGAACAGACTTGAGATGGAGTCCACTCTTTCAAATGAGGATTTCTATGACACAGAAATATTGCCCTAGTTGGCCTCTGGGCTATTTGGGATGGGATAAAATTGAAAGGGTACACATACATATCGATTTCCGATCCATGCCAAATTCTCCTAGTGAATCTTTAGTTAGTAACAAGTCGCTAAATTTTTCCAGGATCACACCACCGATACTCCGAGCGGACTCCCAACCCTCGAAGACTTAGGAGTCGCTTTAACCGACATGGAGAGCCGTATGGACTGGGAGTTGAAACCAAACAGAGCTAATGCGTACTACGACGAGGAACTTGGCGAAATCCCCCCAGCAGATCCTCCACAAATTGTCCCTATTAATACTGTAAAGTTCACTCCGATTCGTTGAAAATTTTTACCCAATGAAAGTCAGCTATCACTTATTACTTGGACTGGTGGCACCATAAAAAGTCAATTGGATTTCATTCAAAGACCTAATCATTCTTATCTTTGGAAGATTGATAAGGGGTTGCAAATACGTTATGTAGTCCGAAATAAAAAAAACTGTAAATAAAGACTAAAAATAAAAATTGTAAACTACACAAAAATGTTCGACTTTTGATCGATGCACTTTGAATCATTTAAATAGACCGCATTCTAATCTCACAGGATGTTTTTGTGAAAGAAAAAATGTTTTGAAATATTTAAATTTCTTTAATAGGATTTAAATTTTGAATTGTCCACTCTCCTCAAAAAAAATCTACGCTATGCATAAGAGTTTGGCAGGGTTTGTTTGTTAATTGGTAGGTTCCGCCGATCCCAGAGTGAAGTAAGGCTCCATCATTAATATCGTGATCCAGGTTCGAAATGGAAGCTGAAGACGGTGGAATGGAATGGAACTAATCCCCCGCAGGCCCGGACCAGCATCAAACTCAAGCGCTCCTTCGAACCCCTGTGGCACTCGCTCTCGTACTATAAATATCAATTCACCCCAGAGGGAAAAATTTATTGGGAATCGGATCTCAATACCGTTAAAATTAAGGGGATCAAGAACACAATCTACAAGAGCTTAGACGCCTTAAGGGAGTGCAAAGTGCTCAAGAAAGACGCTGACCAGTTGATGAGAGATCGTACTATGAAGGACATGCAGTCCTAACCTAACCTAACCTTCAACTTGTTTGCCAATTACCGTTGTTGCAGCCTTGATAAGCAGAGCAAAACATGGTTTCACGAGGAGACTCGAGTAGAAACTGTGACTCCTGGAACTGGAATTGAGGGAGATGCGGAAAGCCTGAGGAAGGGAGGAGTGGGAAGGAAGCTGTTCCTGAAAAGGCAACATCGACTTGCTCAATAAGCCTGCAAGTAGTCGTAGATTTAACTTGACTGCGTCTCCACGCACCTCCAGGAAAAGTTTAAGGAAAGCTGGAAGTCATTCAAAAAAGTAATATGGTTCAATTGTTAACAATTCACAATTCATTAACAATTCGAGTTCCCCAATTCAATCCTACTTTGAGTAAGATATTATGCTGAAAAATAAAATGCGTGAAAACACAAAGCAAAAAAATTGTTGTCCAGAAGAATAGTTTAATAGATAAAATATATTTCAAGTGCAAAAAGTCATTATATAATAATGTGTACACTATCCCTCCTTCACTTCACATAAATTACAACTCTTCCCTTCCGGATGGGTTTTAGACTCTAGAGTTCTAGCTAACCCTTCTATTTCGTTTATGGCTCGTCTCCTCCTCTGCCTAAGGTACTCTCTTCCTGGAGCGGAAGCACCAACTTGGAGGGAGTCTAGTTCCACTTCTAGCTTGCCAAATTGAGCCTGGAGGAGACGGTATTCCTTGGTGAAGTGAGGTCCTGCGAAACGCCTCACCTCATGGTCCAATTTGTGTATTTCGTTGTCGATTGTATTCAGCTGGAGTGAGATACGGTCTGGAAAAAAATTAATTAATTTTGTTTATTTTTTAGTCTACCCTTTTCATCAAGCTTCCGGATGACTTAACTTACTTTCTTCTTGCTCCTCTGGATTCATTTTTATTTTGAACTTGGCACGGAATGCAATAAGATAAGCTCGAAGCCGGAGCAAATACTATGATTCACAATGAAGCGTCACAGGAGAAGTGGAAAACTCCACATAACTAAAATAAACGATCAGGGTCCCGTTAAATAAAATTATATACTTAATGGTTTGTTAAGTGAGCTCAGCTTACTGGCCAGCATAAAAGGAGCTGATTTTTTGAGTTTTTCAGAGAAACAGATCAGATCTCTTCTCTTTTGGACTCAATTGGTCTCCGTCTCAACTCTCAACTGTTGATGCTCGTGAAATGCATGAAATGAAATATGAAAGAGATGCATTCATTCTGCTAATGCCTTTTTCGAGTCTTTTGAAAGGCTACATAAGTTAACAGGAAGACAAGACAAATGTGAGTCGTGACTTCAAGTCAATGTGTGTGAGAGAGAGAGAGACTCTGAGATGAGACGTCCTTCATTTCACGATACACTAGAAATGGTCAGCTTTCGTTACATAAAATTCACGAGTCAATCTGATCAAGACAGAGCTTTGAGCTGTATCGCTACTAGCTAGTAGAAGTCTGAGCAGATCTCTTCATTTTAGTAACTTTGTAGGGCTCTGAGTATGTGGGAATGTGGGTGTCCAGTCCAGTTAGTGCTCACGCTCGCATGGTATGGCTCAGGAACGTTCAAATTGAAGAAGCTTCTTCATGGATGCATGCATTAACTTTTCTGCAGAATTGAGAGAGGATTGACAGACACAAAAATATTACATAATATTAAGATGTTAAGAAGAGACACATGTTACATAAGTATACGTTCTAGTAGAACTTAAGTATTTTGGTCATTGGTGACAAAGACGAACCATAACGGCTCTGAAGAGAGTGCATCTGGGAGGCAGAGTCTAGGGAGCAATATCTCTATATCTTATCAATAAGCTTTCTCTAAATGGTCAACTTTAAGCTGCCTACGAAAACGTTCACCTCCATCCACGATCCATCCAACGCTTCCAAATCCTGTAGTCTATTTCTTGCCGGCTTACATCGTTACATCAAGTGCAATAGCAGATAAGGTTCTATGCTACACAATACACTGCATCTTATCATTTTCATCATAATCATGATATTCATGATGGAAATATACGAGCTCTGCAGTGAGCAAATAGGGGCATCTTGCCAAATGCTCGAGTTCTCTGACTCTTTTCTTTCAGAAACCCAAAGTCAGGCAGATTTGATATGAATGGGGTGGATGCTTCACTGTGAATTGATATCAGATGAGAAATAAGATGTTTTTTGAGACAAAGTCAGGCAGTCTGATTGAGTTGAATTTTTTGAAGACTTTTTAAAAATACAGATATTTTTTTGTGATTTTTATTTTCCTTGGAAGGAAGAGTATAAAAAAAATTATCTTAAAAATTGCTTGGCTTAGCGGGTCACTCTGTTGGCTGCTGTTCTGCTGGGCCCACTTCGACCTCGGGTTGAGACTGAGATGGGGCTGGAGTCGGCTGCTCTTGAGAACGTCCATCTTGTACTGGAGGAGGAACCGCTTCGGGCCCAGTGGGATTGGAGGAGAATGGAACACCAACGGGAGTGATAGAACGTGCTCTGCTGTTCACTGTTGGGGCGTTGTTCACAGGAGTAGCTCCGTTATCAATGGTAGGAATGGCGTCACCCTTAGGTTGGAATCCATTTTTGTCCGCTATGTAAGAAATGCTGATGACCTTGCCTACACATAAAAGTTCCGAGGTTAGAGTGGGGATTTAGTTTTTAAGAAATGAATCTCACCGTCTGGGGCGATATAAGAATAAGATCCTTCAAAGACTACTCCCGGACTGCCAGTTTCCCCTTGGGTGGGACGTTCAGTCCTCTCCACTTGCTTAAACTTGGTGCCGTCCGAGAGCTCAATGTCATAGCTTGAAGAACCACTTGCATCCAACGGGACAATGTCATTCTTCACTATAGTCACGTTCTTACTAGCATCCCGTCTGGTTTCCTGGAAATTCTCGTTCTGTGGCCTGCCAACTACTTCATGCAGAGATTGGGTCGCTAGGCAAAATAGCACAAATGTCGCCGTAAACTGAAAGAAAAAACCCAATTAAAATAACCTTTAAAAACTCCAAATGGATAATTAACATTATCCTGGAACACAAAATATATTTATATTTTTAATACTTTAGCCATGTTGCAAACTGAATGGAACCGTTTCTTAAATGGTCAAAATTTGCTGACAAAGTGGCTCAGAACTAGAAGATCCAAAGGAGAGTATCCATCCGCTACAATTTAGCCACGGCTTTTATACCCAATTTGTGGAGGTGCATGGGCCAAGTGCATTTTGCATTTTAGATGTCACACCTTTCACCTCCCGGTGTCATTAAGCGACCTACAGAAAGACATCAAGCTAATTTTAGATGTTAAGCGTGTTATGATTCATCATTCATCTTACGCAATCTTGGACGCTCTGCAAAACTGCAGTTCATCTTCATCCTATCAACGAGGCATGTTACCCCACATTTAACGATTTAACCAATTTCGCACATCACATCTCGTGCAGTTCAGACATTACACTTGAGACTTGAGGCAACAGCGTCAAGTAATTAGTTAACCCATAAAATTAAACACAATTCCATGAATACTTAACCAGTCTCTTGACTTGAGAATAATCAATTACTTCTCAGGTGAACTACAAATGGGAAATTAAAACTAGATGAATTTAAAACAAGTAGCTTATCAACATTTTACAAGCTATCATTGTGTAGGGGCATATTGAAAAATGCAATTCCTTTGAAGCTCGTTCTTTCTTCAACCCGAAATAAAATGATTCAACAAGAGCTCAAAAACAACCAAATATTTAGCTACAAGATAGAATTTCATATCAACAATTTTTATTTTAGAAAAGGTGAACAATATGGTAGAGCAGCAATGTAGCACTTTTTTTTAGCTCACTCTCAAATCCACGCCTCTTTTCTAGAGCAATAGCAAGCTCAGCTCAATCTCAATCAGACCAAAACCGAGCGATTGAAACTTAATCTGAAACTACATAACATAATCATTCTACTTCATAACTCTTACAGCGTTTCAAGTTTCAGTAGCCAGCGCAGCGTAACGTTATTCAAGCGTAGCATTATGAGCGTGCCTCAGAATAGAATGAAAACAAGCCAATTGAGGGAAGACTATCCAACTATCCTGTGTTGTGTAGCACTTACCTTCCCCAAATTAATTGCCTCGTAAATTATAGTACCTTCTCATGTCCAATTTGAACGTGAAACATTACACATACCAGGCTTAACTGACAAAGCCAAGCCAATGAAAGGTATTTTGGATACGGTTTGACCACACACGCACGAACAATTCAATATTTCATGATAGTTGCAGAACAAGAAGAGCAAATAAATATTATGAATTAAAAATCAAGATACAATGCATTGTAATTTAATATAGATGTCTGCTTTAATTGATATCATGAAGCTCATATTTGTAGAGTTGCGTCTGGTCTGTCCGTCTCTGTCCCGAAAAAAATAAATTCATATCATCATATTTAAGAATACATATTCAGCAGATGTTAAAAATTGAGCGCAATCCGGACCCTTCCTTGTACGCACAATTGTTGTTAATTATGAAGTATCAAATGAATGATCATTAAATTATTATCTATTTATTAAATTGATTAATAATGCTCAATTAATATGAGTAAGCCGAACCGAATTTAACGTCAGGATTTTAGATAATGATATTAAACCTTTCTAAACAAAATTTTATGATGTTTCATGATTGTGCAGAACTGCTGGCATTAAGGTTTCTGCTTGCGGATTACAGAGTGATAATGATATAGATAAACATTATATAAAAAGTTCATTCTCAAAGGAGGAGTAGAACAACTTACATATATCGGCGATAGGTCATAATTCTTAATAGGACTTGTCAGTAGTTCGCGGTCGGCTGAAGAAGAAAGGCATCGAAGGCGCTTATATTGCAGATTCTTCGAAGATACTACAGCTACTTAGGTACATTGCTACATTGAGATGGGAGCTGAACAAAGTCAACTAGATAAGCTGGAGTGAGTTTGTCATTCAGTCATTTCACAGAAAGAAAGCTTTTCCCTCAATAAATTGGTGGTTGCTCTGATACTTTGGGATTTTTTAAAATTTAAAATCTAGTCTGGCGAGTGACTTTGAGAGGAACTACATATCATTCTTTGTCAATGGACGGGAGTACAATGGTATGCTTATCTGACATTTGAGACTGTAGGCTTTTCAATCAATATCTGAGCTGAGAGAATATGCACTGATAAGTTCTGATCTTGTGCAGTTCGAACGGACGGGTGCGACCCGGACATTGGGCCCACTTATTTACTGGTGGACTACCTTCGGGACAAGATTGGTCTGACTGGGACCAAGTATATGTGCAGAGCGGGCGGCTGTGGCTCTTGCCTCGTCAGTATAAAATCCTCCAGCGACGCTACTGGCAAAAGAGATGTTAGAGCGGTGAATTCGGTGAGCGCCCAGTTCTCTCAAACATTTTTTAGTTACTACTCCATATTCTAATGTACTCATAATTTTTTTTTCCAGTGCCTCCTCCCACTGTTTTCCTGTGATGGTATGTAATCGTTAATAAGAAAACCTCGTCAACTTCCTAAGCTGGTAATTGTTAATTTAAGGTAAATAATACTATGAACAGGAATGGACATAACTACAGTGGAGGCGTTGGGTAACAGACAAGTAGGCTATAGCCAGATCCAGGATCGTCTCGTCAGATATGGAGGAACTCAATGCGGCTTTTGTACTCCAGGATTTATTATGAATATGCATAGGTTGCGTAAAATTGTTCCTATATACTATTTTTGGATTGAACACGGAAGAAAATTAATTATTTTTTGTTGGAGTAGCTTGGTAGAGTCTAAGCCTCATTTTACCCCTGAAGACGTGGAGAACGCCTTTGATGGGAATATCTGCCGGTTAGTTTTGCTAGATTTGAATTTTTGATAGTTTTCCTCCTTCTCCAGTTTTCTCTAGCAGTAAAATTTAAAAAACGCATAATTTTTATTAGATGTACTGGATATCGTCCTATCATTGAAGCTTTCAAGTCGCTCTCAACCAGTGCTCCAGAAGAATTGAAGAGAAAGTGTGGGGATATTGAAGTAATAATTCTCATTTAAAGGCTTATCCTATTGAATTATTTAGAAATGGCCAGTTCATACAAAATATGTTAATTTCATTAGGATGTGTACAAATGCCCAATTTTAAGAAAAGCCGGAGGCTCCACTGACTCACAATTAGACACCGATGAGCCTGAAGTTATACAGGTGCCAAGGCAACTATACCTAAATAGCTCCCGACCTGGACAATGGTTCAAGGTTACTAATCTCACTTCATTATACGAGTTACTAGACTCTTTTGCCACCTCCAGGACGAGATATAGACTAGTTGCTGGAAATACTGGAACAGGTTGTGGAAAAGTGAATGCAGGCTCTAGACTTTCTAACTTTCAGTTAATTTTTGACAAAAAACTACTTTTTGTAGGTGTCTACCCAAATGATGGTCCGTACGACGCTTACATTGAGATCAACGACATTCCAGAGCTGAATCAGTCATCTCTGGGGCAAGCTGGGATTGTTTTGGGAAGTGGAGTCTCCCTAACTTCCACCATTGATTTGTTCCAGCGAGCGAAGGAATCCCACGAATTTGTCTACGGTGGAGAGTTTTTTAGACACTTGAAGAGAGTGGCTAACCTTCCTGTCCGAAATGTTCGACAAGTTATTTTAAAATCCTACGAAAATACCTGCACGAAACTCAAAATGCATGAAGCTAATCCTCCCGATATTCTTCCAGAGGGCCACAGTTGGTGGGAACCTGATGCTAAAGCATCAACACAGAGAATTCAGATCTGACCCTTTTACACTGTTTGAGTCAATCGGAGCAAGCGTAACAATTGGTTAGCGAAAATAATTTTATCGAGAGTTCTCCCAGAATGTACCGATCTCTGACCTCTCATTATCTATTATCCTATTCCTATTATCTCTTAGGTTTCTCGACTACGGTGACCAGAGTCTACACACTGCTGGAGTTTCTTGAGCTTGACATGGACGGAAAAGTAATCTTATCTGTGAACCTGCCCTTATTATCCAGCGACCAGTTTTTCTACCAATCTTACAAGGTTCAAAATCTATTTTCCAGTCACTTTTTACATTCCTCAGGCTCAGGCTAGAATATAATTTTCTACAGGTTGGAAAGAGCTACCAAAACTCGATTGGCTACGTAAACGCTGGATTTTTGTTAAGCATCGACCCTAGCACCTACACTATTCTAACCCGCCCCAGAATCTGTTACGCTGGAATCAACCCCAACTTTGTATTCAATTTTTAAAACTTAAAAGATTTTTTTACTAAAGACTCCGGTTAATTACAGGCGACCTTTTCACTAATTAGGTCCACGCAGACCAAACAGAGCTCTACCTGAAAGGCAAAACTCTCAACGTTTCAACCCTCCAGGGAGCTATGGAAATCCTGGAGGCTGAGATTAGGCCGGACTTCACTCCAGAAAATGGAACCATCGAGTACCGAAAGGGACTAACCCAATCTCTACTCTACAGGGTACACACTAATAGATTGTCCACGAAACCTGGAAAGTTTTTTTTTCATGGGTGGTCTAAATTTTGTAAAAAAAAATCTGGATATTTTGATAGTTTTTCTTGCACGTTCGAGGCAGAACAGTTAGTCCAAGGCTGCAAACAGGTGCTTTGGAAATTGTCCGGAGTGAAAATAGCGCTAGTCAAGTTTATGACACCGATCCCGCCACTTGGCCAGTAAATCAACCTGTACCTAAACTGGAGTCCTTTCCCCAAGCTTCTGGTATGCCGTTAAGACTTTAAGAAACTATATTTGTGAGTAATTAAATCGGATTTTTTTCGTGTCTTTTTAAGGTGAGGCAGAGTACATTAACGACATTCGAGCAGAAGTGGATGAGCTCTATGGAGCATTTGTGGTATCCACTGTGGGACCAGCAACGCTCAAATCCGTTGACGCGTCAGAAGCTCTTGTATGAAAAAAACTGCAGAATTCTGTAGAAAGTGTAACCCTCACTCAAATTTTGTTAATTTTTCAGCTGATTCCAGGAGTCGTTGACTTCATCACAGCTAAAGATATTCCTGGGGAGAATAATTACATGCCGTTTGGAGTCCGAACGGAGGAAATCTTTGCCACAAATCAGATCCTATTTGCCGGACAGTCCATTGGCTTACTGGTTGCTACTGACAAAAACATTGCTGTCTCAGCTCGCTCCAAGGTTCGAGTGGAGTACGCGAATCAGACTAAGCCCGTCTTGGAAATCAAGCCAACCAAGCCAGAGTCTAGCGTGGATCTGGAGACCAAATCAAAGAGCACGGATGACTCTCACATGGAATCAGACGCCCTGAGCTTGGCGTTCCCTTGCAGAGGAATAGATTTGAAAAAGACCAAGCTCATCCTGGAGCATTCCATGGAGAAGAGGATGAATGACCGTAGAGTCGGGGTAAACCCTGAAGAGGTCACTGGAACTCTACATACCATTAAAGGGGAGTTCCGAAGTCCTGGACAATATCACTTCCATATGGAGACCCAGATCACACTTTGCGTCCCCATGGAGAATGGCTTGAAGGTTTACTCCTCCACTCAACACATGGACCATGTACAAGCCGCTATCGCGGCCGCTTTAAACGTTCCAAACTGCAGGTACCTAACACTAAATATATCCTGGACTTTCTCGAGCTCTCTAGGATTCTCCCAGTGTTATCGTTCGATTACAGTGTTATCATTGAAATGCGTCGATGCGGAGGAGGATTCGGGGCAAAGTTGTCCAAGGCCAATCTCATAGCGACAGCTGCAGCCGTTGCCGTAACGAAGCTCCATAGACCCGTAAGAGTCAGTCTGGATCTGGAATCGAATATGCAAATGATAGGGAAGCGTCTACCCTACCTGGTGAAATATGAGATGCAGGTGGATGACATCGGCAAGATCCATAGCTTAGATGGGGATCTCTGGTGTGACTCTGGAGCTGTGGCAAATGAAGCCACCAGTTTGTTCGCTATGCTCTGCATGCAAAGGTTGGCTCATTGAACTGGAACCTCCTAAAATTATGGCGGCTGAAAATAATTTAGAACTGTGTAATAAATTGAAATATTTTAATTTTTACACAGTTGCTATCGCGCCAATAAATGGAACGTGAGCCCGAGAGTCGCCACGACAGACACTCCTCCAAATACATATTGTCGGGGACCAGGTAGAACAGTATTCAATTTCATGATATTCCTGTGAACTTCTTCAGCATTTTTTTTTAATTTGAAGGGAGTGCGGTGGGTAGTTCCATCGGAGAACATTTAATGGAGCACGTAGCCTTCACTTTAAAGCTGGATCCGTTGCAAGTGCGCGTCGTTAACTTCATCAAGAAAGGCGACCCACTTATAGGAGTCCCAGGGGCAAAGTGAGACTTTAAAGAAAATCATTCAAGACCAGAGTAAAATCTCCATTTTTAACGTACTTAAAATTTGACAGATTACCAGGAGAGAACATACTTCCCAAAATGTTAAAGGAGCTTCGGACGAATGGAGACTACGAAGCTAGAAAGAGTTACGTGGACAAGTTCAACAAAGAAAACCGTTGGAGGAAAAGAGGACTGAGTGTGTGCACTCTTCGCTTTCCCGGGCATTATCAAGAGTTTAGGTTTCCAGCTTATGTCGCCGTCTACCATCCAGACGGCACGGTTAATGTCTCCCACGGAGGGATGGAGATTGGACAGGGTGTCAATACTAAAGTAATCAGATCTACTACTAATTCCTACTGACCTTTGAATTTTTCCTAGTGTAAAAAATCTCTCAAAACCTTAAAGGTTGCTCAAGTAGTTGCCCGCACTTTCCAAATCCCACTGGACAAAGTGAGAGTACAGCCTAGCACAACGCTGATAGCCCCGAATACTGCTTTGACCGCGGGGTCTACCACGAGCGAACTTTGCTGTGAAGTAAATTTATATTTTTAATGAAATTATGTTACAAGATTGAATAATATTTAAACGAGATGAATTTATTCAGAGTGCTAGAAAAGCTTGTGAAATTATTCTGGAGAAGCTGGCTCCCCTTCGTAAGGAACTAGGGAATCCTACATGGGAGGAACTAATCGCCGCCGCTAATCTTAGAGAGATCCTCTTGACCGCACAATTTCAGTCAGTAACTTTCAAATCAAATTGGATGTTTTATTCTATTTCCAGATTTTTTCTTCTTCCAGGGAAACCTCCTACCTTACAGCCTACGATATCTGGGGAACATCCATGATGGAAGTGGAGGTGGACTGCTTAACCGGTGACTACAAGGTACATCAAGTCGTATTTAAGGTGGTACTTAGATATTTAGAACTGAGAATTTCCAGGGTTTATGAGTCATTTGTTTGAATACAGATTGTAAGAGCGGATATCATCGAAGACGCTGGAAAATCCTTAAATCCTCTAATAGACTTGGGTCAAGTGGAAGGAGCCTTCGTGATGGGACTAGGATGGTGGACAACTGAGGAACTCATTTATGATCACGATACCGGTTTGCTCCTCACCGATGACACTTGGGTACGTATACAAATTACATATACATATAGTTTATGGTCAGAGTTCGCCAAGGTCATGTTTGCTTAAAAACTTTCTTAAACTCTCTCCAGACTTTTAAGGTTCCTCAGCACATAGACATCCCCGAAGACTTTAGGGTGACGCTTTTAAGAAACGCGCCGAATCCTTACGGAGTGCTTTCCTCCAAAGCAACAGGAGAGCCCCCACTAAGCATGAGCTGTATAGTTTTATTCGCTCTCAGACAAGCCATCAATGCTGCCAGGAGGGAGGTAGCCAACTATGAGTGGTATGACTTAGGTATGTGCGCTGCTGACTTTTCTTTCACATTTCTCACAATTTTTTAATTTTTATTTCATTTTTCACCTAAAATCTACGAGAAATGTATCCTATGCAATCTTTAATTTCTTCAAATATATTTGCCACTTTCAGATGTTCCAGTGACTAGGGAGGTGATCCGCAGACTGTGTCTCGTTTCCCCTGAACAGTTTACCTTCTAACTATTTTCATGTTGAAAACTGGATACATGTTTTGATAAATTTATAAATTTCGCTATTTTCACAAAACTACTTTCTACAAAATTTGCCCTTGGTACCCACATATTTTTTCCTAAAGTTAATTAAAGCGATTTTGAGATTGACTTATGCGGACGTAATTATTTTTTTCCCGTGGGGCACTGTGCAATTCTTGATAGCTTCTTACAG
>JAANSQ010001943.1:0-13278 GCA_036850885.1 Lepidocyrtinus dapeste | reverse complement strand
TTCAAAACTCATACTCATTCTTCAGAATGATTCTCCCAATATCAAGTTTAAGCAAACCGTAAGTCATGGTAACACACACACACAGAGTCAATTAATTAGAAAGAGTATCAGCTTTTTTGATTACACAATTGCTTGAATGAATAATTTATTTTATTTCAAATAAGAATAAAGATTTTGGAAGGAATTCGCCCAATTATAGCAACTTAGATGAGGATTCTGTCTAAGAGTTCGCCATTATTTTATCAGTTAGAGTATTTTATATAAACAATGGTGGTCCAAGTTGATAGTTTACGTGACAAAAGTCTTCATTCTGTATTGTCAATTGTAAAGGGCAATAGGGCTGGCTTTCTCTTCCTTCTTTTGTCCTCTTTTCTCCTACTTACTCTTTTGTGACTTGTGGAGAAAATACAAGAGTAGCGCAACTTGTTAAAAAAAAAGAAAGCTGCAATCTCGCTCTAATCTGAGGGAGCCCTTTGGCAGGGAAGCTTCGGACGAAATGTGAGCATCTTCGTACAAAACTGTACACGTAAGATGGTTGCGTGGGTAGTTCTGTTGGAACTCATTCTCAGTTGCAAAGTATATTCAGCTCTCCACGGACCATCATTTCTTTAGTGTCTCGCAGTACTAATACTTAATGAGGGCGTTTAAAAATTTTGAATTAAAATTACTTGAGCGGAAGACTTTATTATTCTTTTAATAAGTTTATTTGTAAAGAGTAAAAGCTGGAGTTTAAATTTGGAATAATCAACTACTCCTACAGCCCTCGACCCATTTTTGACGCGACGGAGTCCCTCAAAACTCAGTTTGATAGGCTTGTGTGCGTTCCGGGAGCTTTCAGGCCCCCAAACCAGCTTTCGCTGGCGAAAAGTGAATGTTCAGGGGGTAGCTCGGGCACGGGTGTGAAACGGGACGAAAGTCTTAATATGATCGTTTCAACAAGGAAAAGTAGAGAAAGATTTGCCATCAAGAAATCCTACAGTATTGAGGTCATCATTTAGCCCTTTTAATTCTAATTCAGTCACCCATAAAATGATTAAAGAAAATAACGACTCACCCTTCATTCTCAAGGGTGTTTCACAATGCCCCATTTCCTTCATAATGATAAAGAGAAGCTATTGCTCAGTGAAACTTATACTTTACTTAACTATTTTCCAGAATGGCTACTCATCACGTAGACGTTCATTGGTGGGGGATGCCCGTTTCGAAACACAAATAAATAAAGAGAACAAGAAAACTTGGCTACAGGAAATTCGTCAACTCTCTCGAGACTCTGAGTTATCTGAGGATGACCTGATTCTGGTGGATGATGACACAATCATTACCTCTCCAACTTTAGAAGAGGAACCGTGCGAGGAAATAGAGGCTACAGGGGCTGCAGCAGAACCACCAAAAGAAAAAGTTGATCCGGTTATAGTCAGAAAAGAAACGAAGGAAGAGGAAAAAGAGACAGAGGAGGCTACAATTGTGCTGACTTTGAAGGATGGAATGATGACTTTGGTCAACGTTTTGAAAACTATAGATGTAGCTAAGTTGCAAATTATTTATAACTTTTTTTAAAACAATTGGTACTTCATCTTATGGAAGATAATATTTATAATTGAAGGAAAATAAAGGGCTGGTTGAGCATATGGAGTCGCGCCCTTCAAGAGAACAAAACTGTCAGTTTGATGTCCTCTTGAAAATGCAGATTCCATGGTCTAACCTAGTTGGACTACTTAGATCGCTTCGGCAGAATGTGAATGTCTATTTGGTTAACGTCATTTCGACCCAAGGGCACATTGTAAAAGGTAATGAAATATTATACCCGCGATTTTTCTTTCTTTACAAATTTTACTAATATTAATTATCTATAATTTAGAGCCATGGTATCCTCGGCATATATCCCAACTAGACCAGTGTAATCATTTGATGACAAAGTTTGAACCAGACTTGGACATGGACCACCCTGGCTTTTCTGATAAGAATTATAGAGCTCGAAGAAAGATGATTGCGGACATTGCATTCGATTACAAACAGTAAGCATTTCTAAAGTTGAAAATGAATTGAATGGCGAATTAAATATAAATTATTTCTTTCAAGTGGGGATCCAATCCCAAGAGTGCGATACCAAGAAGATGAAATCGCTTGTTGGGGTCACGTCTACAGCAAAGTGGCGTCATTGTTACCAACTCACGGGTGTAAACAGTTTATTGATGCTATCACTTTACTTCAGAAGGAAGTTGGTTACGGACCAGATAACATCCCACAACTTGAGGATGTCTCAAATTTTCTAAGACGTAAGTGTCCTTCAGAAATATGAAAATTGGAATTTAATGAAACGGTTTGAAATTTTTAGGACGCACTGGATTCACATTACGTCCCGCGGCTGGACTTCTGACCGCTAGAGATTTCCTTGCGAGTCTTGCATTCCGCGTGTTCCAGTGTACACAATACGTTCGACACCCTTCTTCTCCTGATCACTCACCGGAACCGTAAGAATCCACCTTTTAATAATTAATGATTAAAAATTTAATGGAAAGTTTCACAAAGTTCGTTTTCCTTGCAGAGATTGCATTCACGAGCTAATTGGTCATGTACCCATGCTCGTGGATCCCATGTTTGCACAGTTTTCTCAGGAGCTAGGGTTGGCATCCTTGGGAGCTACTGATGAGGAAATTGAGAAATTTTCAACTGTAAGAGCTTTAACTGTTATGCATCTTGCTGATTAGTTGAATTTGGCAACATCATAATCAAATCAATTACATACTACATGTACATTGCAGTTGTACTGGTTTACCGTTGAATTTGGACTATGCAAAGAAAACGATATTACTAAAGCATACGGAGCAGGGCTTATGAGTAGCTACGGAGAACTGGAACATTCTCTGTCGGACAAGCCCCAACACATTAATTTCGATCCGAAGGTTACTGCTGTGCAACCCTACCAAGATCAGGACTATCAAGATGTATATTTTGTGGCTGAGAGTTTTGCAGACGTAATGGAAAAATTTAGGTAATCAACACATTCTCATTAGATTGCGATTTATAAACTTATCCAACTGATCCAACGCTCCTTGTTCTAGACGTTGGGTTGCTGAGTCCATGTCAAGACCATATGAAATCCGTTACGATCCTTTTACTCAAAGCATCGAAATACTGGATTCTGCTGATAAACTAGACAGAGCCGTAATGCAACTGCAGTTGGAAGTTAACTACCTGAACAATGCAGTTTCTCACATGAAATTCCGTTAAGCGAGGAAACATTGCTTGGGGCGATGTGCAAATCTCTTGCGAGCATTTCTAGTGCACTCAGTTTTATCACATTCTAGTAGTTCATGTTCGTAACCGCAGTAAAATTGCCATATAGGCGTATGTGAAATAATACACATGAATCCGGATTCTATTCGCTTTGACAATTTGAAATTATGCAAAAAAAGCGAGATTTCGCGTACAAAGTGCTTCTGCGATAGGTGCTATGATGATAATAAAATTTTATTATAAACTAAGCAATTAAAAGTAGAATAAAAAGTATTAGGCATTATCCAGGCCAGAGTAGGCATTGTTGCACAGTATTGTTACCCCATTAATATTCTGCTTACCAAAATATTCAAATAAATACACTTTGTCCCATTTTCAGCAACGAAAACATACTTGACCAAAATGTTACGTAACAAAATCTTTCAATGTTGACATTAATAATTGTACAATCATAGAAGCGAATACATAATATTTATTAGATGTTATTGCCATGTTAGAGCTTCTGCCTAGAAGATAAACAATCTATTTAAATTTACAATTGTTAAGCTTTTGCTAGAATATAATTCCATTAAAATTAATTGTTAGTGCTAATTTATAATACTTGTAGAACTAGAGTAGGAAAACAGATAGTATGAAATCGACAGACCAAAAATTTACGCTTTAGTTTAGCTTCATTGTATTCAATGTAACTTATACAAAATCTAGTCGTTAACTTTGGGAAACAAGAAGGACCAAATCAGCTGGAACAAATGGGACCAATTAAATATCTCCATTACAGTTGTTAAATACTTGTTGGTGTGAGGAGGGAACTGCTAGGAACTAGGAACTTCTCTTGGCTTATTGCATCCACAATCCACACGGAAACTGCAACGTAGTGAATCAATTTAGCGCTATGAACTTAAAGTTTGCGTTACAATACTTGTAACATTTTTGCTTTGTAAATAAACTGCTGTTTCAAGTTTGATTCATTCATTAAAGTTTACTGAGGCATTGGACACTAGGTTTTTTTCAAGGTTTTTTTTATTCTTTCCATACACTCCCCCACCATCGCGAGGTCATTACTTTGCAACACAACAACTAAATTTCCAATAAAAATTCTTGAAAGGATTTGGGCGTGGGAACGTTCACCTATTGTGTAAGCCAAACAAGTCTGCTTAAATGTAATATCCCTTCACTGTAAATAAATACATCGATGTCATATAATTACATTGATTGACTATAGCTGAACATGCAGATGAAATTGAGACCTCCTAACTACGTGAAATAATTTGTGTACATCCCCTTATGTTCACTCTAAAGTCTAAAGGAATCTTTACCATTTTTTTCTTTAAAAAATATGAATCAATCATTGAACTTTCACATCTCACTTTTACTCCCCTCTTTAAATAATTTTATAGCTACTTAAATATCTTTATTGGGTTCTCGGTAGCGCAACGTTTGTTGGCTCGCTTCTATGCGAAATCATGCATTAAAATATTGCGAGGGTTGAATATCTGAATAGTTAATTGGCTTTTGTCTCATGAACTCGCAAAAATTTCTATAAAGCTGGGAAGTGCTTATGTTAACAAAACAGAAAATGTGTTCAGTACACCAATAAAGTCCCGTTAGTTTAGCGCATTTTAGTTAGCTCATTAGGGAAGATAAAATATGAGATGTTGACGACTCTTTTGGATACTGTGACACACTTTTCTCACTAGTAGATATTTTTGAGAAAGGAAGGCACAACTAGAGTTTTTTCAGGTTAAGATTTTTCCTTCTCATTTTAAATTATAGTGATTCCCAATGACAAGTGGTTTCGAATAAGTTTAGCTTAAAAAATGGAGAAAATTTTGATTTTTACGGTAGCTACTTGTGCCACGATTTTGGAGGGTTTAGTAAGCGTAGAAAGTGCACAATTAAATGAAACAGTGTTGCTAGGAAACGTACCGGAAATTTTAAGAAATGGACCTGTTACGACTTACAAAGCTCCTTATAGAATGCTTGATAAAAGTCAGCATACAAACGTTAGTACGAATTCTAGACTAGATGTTCTTAAGAAGAGTCCACCACCGGATGAGTTCAGAAGAAGAGTTATCAACAATTTCGATACTCCTATTTATGGAGCTCCATCATCTCCTTTGGTCATGTCACACTCTGAGTCTTACAGCTCTCAAACTTCAAGTTTTGAGCCATCTAGTCCCACCGGATCTTACGGAGCTCCACAATCTCCTCCAGCAACCTCCTATGGAGGTCCGCCTTCTCCTCCAACAGGATCTTACGGAGCTCCATCTTCTCCTCCAACAGGATTTTATGGGGCTCCACCATCTCCTCCAGCTACTTCCTACGGGAGTCCGTCTGCTCCTATGGGATCATACGGAGATCAGCCATCGCCTCCTACAGGATCTTATGGTGCCCCGCAGTCTCCTTCTTCAGTATCTTCGTACTATGGGGCTCCTCCATCTCCTCCGGCAAACTCCTATGGGAGTTCATCTTCTCCTATGGGATCATACGTAGATCAGCCATCGCCTCCCACAGGATCCTATGGTGGCCCACAGTCTTCTCCTACAGTATCCTCATCCTATGGAGCACCACCAGCACCTCCATCACTAAATTATAACATTCCTGCTGCTTCATACGGGTCGATTTCCCCTTCATCCATTTCATCCTACTCTCCACCTGCTTCATCCTATATGAGCCCTACCCAAAATTCTTATTCAGCTCCATCACCACCAGCAACGTTTTATAGTGCTCCAACAAATTCTTACGCAGCTCCAGCACCATCTAACGCATATGGAGCCTCTCCTTCAACAGAATATGGGCCTACGAAGCCTGCCAAAAAGCAACATAAGTTCAAGCTCATACCAGTCCTTGTCGTATTTGGGATTTTTATGGTAGGTCTAACATGGGTATTCCTTCGCGTCGGCTTCTTTAAACAAGTTGGCCTTGCTGGAAATTTTAAACGTTCACTAGAACAAAGTCTGGATAAAATATTGGATCCAGAATCAGATTGGAATTTGGAGAAATTGACTGTTCAGATTTCGAATGCAATTTGTAAGCTCCAAAATGCTAATTACTTTATGAATGTTTTATGCGCTATAAATATTAAAAAATTATTCAATTCGTGCATTTTTACAGCCAAGTTCAAGTCGGACCATTCTCCAGAAGCCCTGTTGAAATCCAGACCGCAAACAAACGCGAGATGATGTACATTCTTTAAAGTTTCCATTCCGGAAATACTCAAAAATGCATAAGAAACACTTCTAAAAAGAGAATGCTTATTTATTTGTATATTATAACTGCTCTTTTAATTATAAAAAATCTAATTTATCATATAGTCTTAAGAGAAACAAGGAGGCTGAAAAATTTCCTACTGTAATTGGCTATTTCATAAACCAATTTTTACTTTTCCACTTGATTTGAAGGATAACCGGTTAAACTTTGCAATTGGCCTTGTATCAATCTTCAATGCAATCATTCAGTTTCCCTAATCAAGAACATAAAGTACATGCTTTCCAGACATTGACGATGTTACTCCGCCTAGATAATCATGATATATTCACCAAGTAATCATACTCTAAAGATTAAGCACATTTCATCTTTTAATCATACGAGATAAAAAAAATGCGTAGACTTTGCCGCTTAGGAAAGAGCAGTGAACAATGTATATTCACCAAGTAATCATACTCTAAAGATTAAGCACATTTCATCTTTTAATCATTCGAGATAAAAAAAATGCGTAGACTTTGCCGCTTAGGAAAGAGCAGTGAACAATGTGAACATTCCGTTTTCCTGCAGTAAGCCTGTTTCAAGTGCAACCTAAACTGGAAGCGACTGAAAAGAACTTTAAAGTTGGCTTATATACATATAGTAAATCCTCTAATTCCTTCCTCAGCTCCAGGCCCAACCTAACTAAAAAACCAGAGAATTCCAGAGACCAGAAGAGCGCAAGTAAAAAACTAACTGTGTAGGGAATGCACACAGCCGAAGTTCTTCAACGAGAGTCTCAACCCAACATGAAACTCACGGCACTCCCTGAAAAGTACAGTCACTCTGCATTTGTTGGTAAAACTACAACCAGTTTGAAACCTCCTTTTATCAGCGGTGCACCTTTCCAACATAATTATTCATACATTCTATTCATACGATCAAGACCTCAATGTTTAAGATAAGGTGAAACAATGCAACTGCACATATTTTACTTGCATCTCATAATCATATGCATCTACTTTTTAAGCTCTCTTGTCTCTGGCACATTTTTTTTAAATTTTCTTTTACACTCCACATTTCTCATCTTTTCTTAAAAAACTAGGCTTCATCACTAGAGAACTTTTTTAGGAGAAAGAAGATGTTCATGTACCAATGAAAACCTGCGTACACAATGACTTGTGTGAAGAACACTTCGATAAAAATTTAAGCGCATACGGAGAGAATGGTACAATTAAGATTCTTCCTAAATGACCTTTACAATTCTTCCTTTCTGTTTCTGCATGTTCAGAACGTGTGCATGCTTTTTCTCTCTCTAAAACAGTTTTTTATTCTCTAGATACCTACGCTTCTGCTCATGGATTATTTGAGTGAGAGGAAAGCGTATTAAGCGTAAAAGGAAACCTGCTGGATATGCTTATAACTAATGATGATGTACATATTTTGATACTTTATATGAGTTAGCAGTACACTCACCACCCAAATGGAAGCCTCCATTCTTGCTTGGGAACAGGCTAAACTGCATGGATCGTACATTTGCCTTTACTCCTGCTGCTCTAGTATTCCAAAGCCAAAACCCAAGGTTCTTTCTTAAGCTATATTACTCGTAGATACTATATGACCTAAAGAAGCCAAAATATTTTTCCTATGAGTATCTATCCCCAAACTTCTACAGATACATTTTCGTTCAGTTCATTTCAAGTCTTGGTGTAGTTTGGTTGTGGTTCGTTGTCTAAAAATTTTTTTTTGAAAAATTCAGTTTCAAATTTTTACATACTTCAATTAGATCTTGGTGGAGACAAGGCATATAGTCTATCATTCCTTAAGAAATTCCGGTGGATTTTCAGTAAGTAAAAATTTCATTTACTATTGCGTTTTCCCCCTCCCTTTTAATAATTAGGTATAATTTGTAGGGACTCTACTGTAAGGTATTGATTACAGTAACAATTTTTAAGTGTTTAGGATGACATGGTACATCTCGGAAAATAATCTTAAATCTCCAGTTCATTGCCACCCTTATACCGGCAAAACTTAATTTCATTTTCAAGGAGAATTATCCGGCCAAGATTAGAAAAAACATATTCCACATATATTCGCGAATGTGGGATATCCTTGAACTCCTCTCCTTTCGATAGATACCACATGACTCTGTATCACATGTGCTAAAACACGTAGGATTTTTTTCAAGTGCATATAATGCTTTACCCCCTATTTTTACTTACATTCATATATTTTTTTTATATAAATTTTGCTAAAAATCTTTTTCATGTAGATATACTCATTCGTACATATATTTCGATTTGTAGAGTAGATTACAATAACATTTTATTGGCAACTCTGATCTTAAGAATTTCTTCATCTTTTGCACATTTTCGTTCCATGCATCGTACACACAATATGATAATGTGTAAATTCTTTATTACCATTATCAACCTTGAGCAACGAAGAAATTGAGGTAATAGGTGCGTACACTAAATTCTTAGGATCATTCAGGGCTGGAGTAAATTGCATAATTATTTTATAGACTGAATCACTGATGCGCGGTCATGCCATGCCAAAGTTTATGCTCTATCATTATCTCAGGTTATTTTCATTTCGGAGATTTACTTTGCATTGATGTTACATAACTAATAATACATTCTGATGTGTCCGTAGTAAAAAAGTAACCTGTTTCGAATGATTGCTTGTACAAGTTAAGCCGTAAAATATTTTTCCAACGAAATATCCCTCAGAATCAAAATTTCATTGTTTCTATAAAAAGGCATTTGGAGAATAACTCTCAAGACCGGTTCATGTTCAACACTAAAATAAATTAGTAAAAAAGTAACCTGTTTCGAATGATTGCTTGTACAAGTTAAGCCGTAAAATATCTTTCCAACGAAATATCCCTCAGAATCAAAATTTCATTGTTTCTATAAAAGGCATTTGGAGAATAACTCTCAAGACCGGTTCATGTTCAACACTAAAATAAAACTTGTCATGGCTTAACTAAAAACATGGAAAGAAACAAGCGTGACACATTTTTTTCAATTTTCCTTAATCAGCTTCCATACGAAAGTATATCTCTTGAAAAAACTGTTTACGTGGTTACAAGTAACTACTCTACAGAAAGTAGCTCAAATTCAAAATTAAGCGAATATCTATTAAAAAATATCGCATGATCTTTACGTTTTTAATTACCTCCTTCGAAGCAATAGGTCTTAAGATAAGTCTCTCGTACTTTGACTTGTTTTCTCCGCGTGTAAAACATTTTAGGCCAATAAACTCTTCTTTTTAATCAAAACAATTTTTTGGAGTCCTCAAAAATAAATTAATCTGACATTACATTTGTACTTTGTACTTAAACTATAAAACCTGCCGCTGGAGACCGAATAACTCTCATATCATGGATCACTATCACTATCAGTAACAAAAGTATTTAAGCAAATGGGGTATCCATATACATCCTTACACTAAATTCATTCTATCGTCTCAAATGCACTTACCTCATCTTACCAAACGTAACAAACAGCTTTTATTGTAACCCCTAATATTCGACCTTTGCTCGTTGCTTCTGCATGAATATATGATGAGCAGATAAGGTTTGTATTTATAAGAATTAAGACTGGTTTCACTACAACTGTCATTCTTTCGCCGGCAAAAGACTCATCAAGGTTGTACATATAATTCTTGATTCACTATAGTTACACATATAGTTCATTAATTTTCTTTCATACGATTTAATTTAAACTGTACTCTAATTAGATTTTTTACATCAATTTTTCTTAATTTTCACCAACATTTTCAGAGTACTTGAAGCAGGAAAATTAGTCCTATATAATTTAAATTCATTATAGGCAGCAAGGTATAATAAGCAAGGTAGTTTAAAACATTTTTTTTGGCTGATGTGGGCATCACTCGATCACTCATTTAATATTATTTTGCATTCGTTTAAAACAAAGGCGGCCTTAGTGCAGAATAAAAAGGAAGTATGTTGTTGGCAGTTTAGCGAATGGGTCATAAGTTTCAAAACTCTTTTTCCCCTTGAACTCGTATCTCTTTTTGTGAGTTTGCTTAGATACCTATACTTAATAAGATGCCAAGTTATTTTTACGCATGTACAGTAAACGCTCAAGTGCACTTGCCAACTTTCTTGTCTCTAAGAGAAAACGTGCTTGAAATCTTGCATAAAGCGTATACTGAAGCCAAATGGTTATGCATTTTATAGGATTTTTGGTCTGACATTTTGGAGGAAAGGACGTGGTAGAGTTTGGATAGAAAGGGAAAAGTTGGAAGAGGAAAGCTTGAATAATAGAGAGTCTAATTTTTTGGTGAATTTTCTGTTGTAGATTTAATCAAACAAGATGACTACCTACTTCGACTATCCTTCCAAGGAACTCCAGGAGGAGCTCCGTAGCATTGCGAACCAGATTTGCACTCCTGGAAAAGGTATTCTCGCCGCTGATGAGTCTGTCTCAACTATGGGCAAGAGATTGTCCGATATTGGAGTGGAGAATACTGAGGAGAACCGCCGTCTCTACAGACAGCTTTTGTTCACCACTGATAAGGAGGTTTCAAACTACATTTCCGGAGTGATCCTCTTCCATGAGACTTTGTACCAGAAGGCCGACGATGGGACTCCTTTGGTTAAGTTAATCCAGGATTTGGGAATCCTCCCTGGAATCAAAGTTGACACTGGAGTTGTTCCATTGATGGGTTCTGAGGGAGAGTCTACTACACAGGGTTTGGATAAATTGGGAGAGAGGTGCGCCCAGTACAAAAAGGATGGATGCCAATTTGCCAAGTGGCGGAGCGTCCTCAAAATTGGAAAGAATACACCAAGCTACCAAGCAATGTTGGAGAATGCCAATGTTCTCGCTCGTTACGCATCAATCTGTCAGATGAATGGTCTTGTACCAATTGTCGAACCTGAGGTTGGTATTGACTTTATTTATAATAATTTGTTCCTAAAAAATATTCATTTGTGTTTCATATCCTTGTACAGGTTTTGCCTGATGGTGAACATGACCTAGAGCGCGCTCAGAAGGTCACTGAAACTGTGTTAGCTTTCACTTACAAGGCACTTCAGGATCATCATGTCTTCCTGGAGGGAACTCTTCTTAAGCCAAATATGGTCACTGCTGGACAATCCTGCGCCACCAAGTTTACACCTCAAGAAAATGCAAAGGCTACTGTTACCGCACTTTCAAGAACTGTGCCAGTTGCCGTTCCCGGTAATTTATTTTTAATTTCACTTCAATTTATTCATCTCGTGGTTTACCATGCAAAGTCCCGACAGTTCTTCATTAATAAAAATTTATCTTAATTTACTTTAATAGGAGTCGTTTTCTTGTCTGGAGGACAATCTGAGGAAGAAGCATCCGTAAACTTGTGCGAAATCAATAAAGTGGATGCCAAGAGACCTTGGGCTCTTACATTCAGCTATGGACGTGCTCTTCAGGTAACATATTTTTTTATTTCTTCTCAGAGATTTAAAAAAACTTGCGATGAAATAGTCAAGTTTTCATGATTTTGCACTCTTTTTTTTATAGGCATCTGTATTGAAGGCATGGGGTGGCAAAGCCGATCAAGTGAAAGCTGGCCAAGGTGAACTCCTCAAGAGAGCAAAGGTAATCAAAACGTACAGCTTGTTTTGCGCAATTAAAAAAACAAACTTGCATCCAGTAAAGAATCAAAATTAGTTTGTGTGGTTGTGCTAATGTGCATAAAAGCCTATTTAAGTTACCACCTTTCCGACTTCAAGATTAAGTATTTATTATGTAGTTATAATAATCTATTGTAGTTTAAGTTTTTTTTAATGATATACTCACGTACTGATTTTTTGTTTAAAAATGTCACACCCTTGACTTGATCTCACCTTTCACAACGCAGGCTAACAGCCTAGCCTGCCAAGGGAAGTACGAACCTGGAAGTATTCCCAGTTTGGCTTCTTCCAAGAGCAACTTCGTTCAGGCTCACAGCTATTAAAAACCGTGCTCTGCACCTCACACCACGCTTTACCTCCACAACATCCTAAAATTAAACCTTGTACATAAACCATATTTTTGCGGTTGGTACCTTTAGAACTTAGAAAACTTTATTTGCTTCCCACCTCCTATCTTTTCGAACACTTTTAAAAAGTTTTCTTCAAAATTCTCGCTTTAGCTTGTGAATGCATGCTGAAACAATTAAGCCTTGGCTCTCTACCTGATTTTTTCTAATTACTCTTGACTTGATTTTTTAATTTTCAAAACTTTTGACTCTTAAGCAACCTGGGAAAGAAATGTCGCTCTCTTCCAGCGATATTTTAACTGTTCAGGTTATGCTCATATCATTCCTTTACGTTTCAGGCAAACAGCGAAGCATCCCAAGGAAAGTATGTAGCAGGCACAGTGGTCGGAGCTGCAGCCGCAAAAGATCTTTTCGTCAAGGATCACAAATACTAGAGAAATTCTTAAAATTTAACCCTACTTCAAATCACAAACACCTTAGATCCATTCAAACTTCCGTAAAAGCTGTAGAAAAAAAAGTATTGAAATGTATATCATCCCAAAAAAAATAAGAAAATGTGTAAGAAATTATAAATATTATTCAGTTGTGAGCAGGTAAAGATGCGTTATATTCACTGTAAAATATTTCGTAGGGAGAAATTTCGAAAATGATCGCAAAGATTTAGGCAAAAAAGCCTTGAATAGATTGATACTTGATTGTAATCTTGTGAAGCAGGTATGATGAAGAAAAACAGAACGGTGTGAAATTTTATGCGAGAAAATTGCAGCAAAAAAGGCGAAATCAGAGAACAATAAACAATCGTATTTATATTTGATGTCTATAAGTATCATTTTATTTCCAATTAAATTCATTAATCGCGCATAGATC
>JAANSQ010001942.1:0-13280 GCA_036850885.1 Lepidocyrtinus dapeste | reverse complement strand
CCCGGAACTGTATACAGAAAAGTCTCATACTATTTGGAAATCTATTAGCCAAATGTGAACCAATGTACACCTTCTTGGAGAATCTGGCAGGATAGCCTGTTTATTTTCTGGTTTTGTTTAACTTGTTCCCGTTTTTCCTTGTTGAAATCGAGTTTTTTCTTCGTAAAATGTAGAACTACTTTATCGTATTTTTTTTGGAAAAGAGTAAAGGCGAGCTACCTATTTCGCGTTTCTTATATTGTCTGTATTTAGACAAGGTATATTACCTTGCATTGAGTAGATATTCGTCGTGATTACCTCCTTTTTTTCCTTGTCAGACCTGACTTTACTCAACTAAAGTTACGGATTGAAAATACCATATAACACTTTTCCAAGAAGTTCTTTTCTCATGGTTATAGTGTGTAAACATGCTTGTGAAGGCGTTAGTGTAGGTGTATAAGACATTATGACCTGGAGCATTTTTAAAAGCATTGTTTTATGATTCCGTTCTTTGGAGTAAGATATGATACTCATAAAGCATTGTTGTAAGCACGGGGGCAGAAAAAAAGGTCTAGAGACTAGATATCTTTAGAAATGGGTTCAGCTTTATATTGCTATCATTGGTTAATATGAAGCTTATAAACCTTTTACAGGATTCCATCCAGCGTTGGCTAACGATCGCACTTTTCAATATATTCTGTTTAAAAAGTTTCTTGGCAGAAGGTTATATAACAAGCTTGGATGAAGTAGTGAATATGCGTGAAATGCAGATTGTATTTGGCTATAGTGTATAGTACAAGGCATAAAGACACTTTCCTGTTTGGCCCCGGTCCCTTCGTTATTTGGCTCCTTTTGGATGAGTCTTGTCATTCTTCGCGGGCATGATGATGATGGCAAACAAAACACATAGACCGTGCAAGAAGAGGGTATTAAATTGTGAGGGAGTAAATAGAAGAAAACGATACTGAAGCTTTGTACACCTACGGTTTGTAAGGGTGAAAGAAATAGATGAAAAATTTCACAGCTTTCCACTCCGCTGAAAACATTGTAATTATTACGAAAGAGGGGAACGAGAGAGATGGAAAATCCCAGGAAAACATTTCAAGCTGCTGGTGTAATTAGTATCTGAAGTAGGTAAACTTAATATAAAGTCCTGGACGTATTTTAGTCCATGTGACAATTTTTTTCTTCAAATCTGCATCCTTCATCTCATTTTACAAAGTTAAAGTTTCTAGTTCAGTAATCAGTTTAAAAGGGGGAAAGGGGATGTCGTCAGTCGTGTGAAGTGGCATATGACTACCAAAGTCTACAAATATCCTACATCAAACATACATATATTTCTTGGCAATGGAAAAACATGTAAGCTTTTCAGAGATGAATCTAACTGAAAAGATGTGATTATTATCTCTTCCTGTTTTGTTCCCAGTTGCCACTGTTTTAGTGTTTTTGCTTTCACTAGTGAACTAGCGTCTGTGCGAGAAATGCCTGGTTAGAATCTAATTCATGGGAATTAGGGTCGATATGAATGAACTATATATGCTTTGATTTTTGCAGCTAAAAAAGGATTTATAGGAATCTATAATTTATCACCGTTACGTCGGAATTATTCCTGTGGGAAAGTTTTGTCTATGGAATTGCAATAATTATGACGTACTATTTCACAGCTCAGATGCCAATAAAAATCACAGACTCCTAATGAGCGGAATTTGTAAAAGAATTTGGGAAAAAATACATCAAAAGAAATGGGAATAGCCTAGGCATTTTAGATACGTATCAAAGCATGATGATGTCATTATACTCCCATTATTTCTCAATCAAGTTCATTCATTTCTTCAAGTATTCTAAAGCTACGCAAAAGTAACCTTTAGGCAGAGTTCGTTCTTTCAAGAAAATGCACTTGCCACATCATAATTTAGGCTTTGTGGCTGTGCATAATATTTTACGCTAGCATGGAATGAAAATGACTTTCCACTTTCCTCTTTGGCAAGTTCAAGTTTGCATGTGGTATTGAGCTTGCGAGACCTCAACCCCTACTTTTAGAGTAGTGAAACCGGAAGTAGCTGGTCAAACTAATTTTGAAATAGTGTGTTTTCTTTTGTGGCAGCAGCTGCTTTTTAATTTTAGCCTTTGTTTAATTTTAAAAGTTATTCATTCTTTTCCCCTACTCCTACAAAATATATGAATTGCGTGTCTTAATTTTCTTGTGTTTTACCTAAACGCAAGCAGCTTTGGGAGTTTTGGTTTAAAATTGAACGAAATAATTAATGCTTGCCTGCAAGCTAAGTTTAGTTCGTTTGCTAATTTCCTTTCTGGGAACGTTCCATTTTGTAACTAGAATTTCCCAACGTTTGAGAAAAGTATGGTTTTCGTGTAATGTTCAAAGAAAATTAGCAGTGGTGCACAGTTCCACCCTTTATTTTACTTTGCAGCTCATTAGGTTCAAGCTTTGTAGTGAAATTCGTCATGTAGTTTCCGTTCCCAGAAAAAAAAACTTTTCATTCCTGATATTTGTATTACTTGCATATGTACCTTGCTTATGCTTTCTTCCTAACTCACCTGTGAAATCTGGGAGTGGGAGAATCAAAAGGATGCAGGCTTGGGTAAATTTGCGCTTACACAAAAAGGACCCGAAACTACCTGTAGGCTTTTATTTAGAAAATAACATTCCCTCGTGTCAAAATGACTAGCTTTGTTAGACTCTGGCTGCACATGAAACGTAGGCTTATTGCTTATTTTACATTTTACCTTTTCCTTGGAAATTTCTAACTATAGAGTTTATCCTGAGCAATTTTGTTTCTCCCGTAAAATATGTTAATGAATGACAATTGTCGTCTTAAAAGTTTGTATAAAATCTAGATATGTGTCCTTTGAAGAAAGTCGCAGTTTAGCAATTTTATCTGTTGTTTGCATTGCCACTGTTGTTCAATCTCTCAGTAAGGGGCTAAAAAGAAAAGAGAACATTCAGTAGAAAATGAAAAAGTCTTGACTACTCCATCCCAAGTTTTATACATTCAAAACAAAAGACCTTGTATGAAGAAAAGAGCTGAAATAACATTTTATTGTGCTCGGCGACATAAAGCAAGTTGGTTCGTTGTCAGTGTTACTGTCTTCAGAAAAACATGCTAAATCCCATCTTCCCCCGAAAGTAGACAAGGAGCTTATAATATTGTTACGCATAACACTCCTCGCCTATTATTTACTTTTAAGAACTTATACGAAGGAGAAGTGTCAAGACTAGGAAGACAAGAGATGTCCTTAACTTTCTAGAGATGGATGAAAATGAAATATGCTTGGTACATTTTATTTAAATAAATTTGCCCGTTTAAACAAACTTTATACATCTTGTCAATGTGCCCTATTGTTGGTAACTTTTTCTAGAAAAATTTGTTTTGAACGAGGGTATAGAAATATTACACAATTTCTTTTATTATACGAGTTTAATTTTAATTGGAAAAATTTTTAAGTTTAGCTAGACCATGAGCAGGGTTCTCGAGTTTTGTGTAAATAATAGAAAGCAAAGGCCTAAAACAGGACATCTCATCAGAGTATTATCCATCTCAAAACTGTACCTACTTTAGCAAGTAAAGGGTTTATACTCTGGAAAGGGGAACGTGATACGTTTTGTATACCTCCAAAGCTCTGTAGAGAAAGTAGATCGATTGCCTCCATAAGCCTTGCGCAGTACGTACTTACGCTACGTACGTATTTGAGCCAGACGAGGGCAATCTAAAGCATGGCTTCAACCTAAAAAACCTTTTTCTTGGGAGCACACCAGTAAAAAAAACTAGACGTATTTTTTTGCTTCTTCAGATCTTCCTGGATTACTTTTTTTTGCAGCTTCTTGCCATCCTTTCTGAAAAAATGAATGTCGTTAGTTTATATGAAGACGTGAAAGAGAAGAGAAACAGCCTTGTTATCCCCTACTTTCATTTCTAATGCATTTTTTGAAAAGGTTTTTCATTTCATATTATTTTTGCTGAAAACAAAAGAAAGCCACCACACTTTATCAAATCCAACAAATCTCCAATCCAATATTTGGCTATTGTTTGTAATCGCATAAAAGAACATTTTCTTGTATGAGGATTCATACAGTGTCTCGTTTCACATCATCTTAAGAGCTCGTTACCCGTCTTATTACAAGTAGACGTGTCATATCATTCTTTACATGGAGTAACTTTAGATGTTTGGACTGGACTAAATGCGGTTAGGAAATGAAGTAAGATATGTTGAAAGTAGAGATGAAGAAACGTTGCGAAATGTTGGCATGTATATTAGTGACATATTTCTTGAAGCGTACTTAAGGTATCTTAGAAACACTGAATTTGGCCGAAGACAAAAAGACTTGCTAGCGACACTATGTCTGCCATGCTGTAATGTTCGAACAACTGGCATTCATAATGTTTTACAAGCTTAAGTCGCATGGGATTAAGATCTTTTGTTTGGCTTGGACTGTTTCTGAATATCATTGTTTATCTTATGGCTGCAGATGGTCTTGCTTCAAAAAAAGAATGTATTTCAAAATTGTAGTACTGCCACGAAGTTAAGTTGATATTTAGGTATCGTTGAGTACTGTGTCTGAGTAGATGCTTGGTGATCTTTGCTGATCATTTGGAATGTGGATATATTATCCAAACTGTGTATCTACCGTTCTAAAAAAATTAATATTTACATTGTATCTATGGTAACAGAAATTGATTTGTAATAGAAATAAGCATGTTTTGTCTAATTCCTTGAATATAAAAATCTTTGTCAAAGAAGACTTTTTCTATTGAATCGAAATAAGCATTCGGGTAAGCAATAGTTATCTTCGAATTGTTACATTTCATATAATTTATTCCAATCCTAGAGGAATGTATGGTATGGTCTCGTTAAAAGTATATAACGAGACTTATTTTTTTCATGATACGAAGTGAAGGGAATGCATAGTTTACATTAAGTATCGTTTGTTAAGGAAGAATAGTTACTCTCGTTACTTTTCTTTCACTTGGGATATTGTTGCGGTGAGTGAAAGTTTTGTAAAAGCGGCTTTCTTTGTATGTCGCCAAATGATGTGTGTGACAAAGAAAAATCGTTGGGTTTATCAAGTAATGCATGCTTTCATCCTGTATCCTCTAACGTCTTTTTCTTCTCATATTCAAGAGGAGTAAACTGACACTCGATTTGTTAGGACGCGAAGCAGTTTGTTTCCTTTATATTTGATTATTCTGGTGATATGTTGCAGCTTACATGAGCCAAAAAAATGAATTTTTAACATTGTACCTGATTGGCCAATGTAGGGTGAGGTAAGCTTGATGGCATCCATCCATTGATCCATATTGATCATCACATCATTCATTTCAAATGCCTTGTAAATACCCAAGAACAGTCATGATGTCACCTGGGGAAAGTGAAACCCTGAAACGTCCACATTTATTGACATTTTTAAGATTGGCTCACCACGCGGAGATATTGTTTAAATGTTTGAAAGTGAAATTCTCTTTTATTTTCTCTTGGCCTGAGTTGAATCGCAGAATACGCGGAGAAATACTGGGAACGACAAGCCGACACGAGAATGCTTGAGCGAAAAGGTTTTTTATTTGCCTAGCCGAAGCTATAAAATATTGACTAAAGTGAATGTATTTTTTACTACATTTTATGCATTCAAATCGTTATCTCCTTGTGGAAGATGGGCTAGATCTACAATTTCCATTTCATCGATAAAAAATGGGATCCAATTCGGTGACAGAATTCACAATAAAAAAATGTTGAAATAAGCTGCTGCTGTGGCGGCCGTTTTCCTGCTGAGTTACATAAAATCTAGTAGTACTCTCAAATCGATATGCAATTTTATGAAGAATGGAGAGAGAAACTCGACGATGTGGTGATGATCATGATGAGGGCTCATCTTTACGATCTCAATTTAAATGCCCATACCGAATGTTTTGAGAATGGAGATGGATGAGTGCCGCTCTCAAGAACAGTCATTTTTTTCCTGACGAGAGCGGACAAAATAGTCCAAGGCTTATTTTTATCTTCAGTAGAAAATGACGTGGATCATAAATATTACAATGAAACAGCGAGAAGTATGTAGAACATAACAATCTTTTGGCTGTTTCTAGTCGCTGAAGGAAAGGTGTCTTGAGTCTTGGGATGGGCAAGTTGAGAATTCCATACTTATGCCATGGAAAGACTTTTCATCTCTCAAATTTTGCTACCCGTTGAAAGATTAATATGCGTCTTGAAAAATTTGTTCGAAATTATTTTCTCATCGAGGGAAAATCCCTTGTTAAAAATTGTNAAATTTGTTCGAAATTATTTTCTCATCGAGGGAAAATCCCTTGTTAAAAATTGTTTGAAAATATTTTCAGCAAAAATAATATAATATGCTTGTGTATATTTTGCAGATAATTACATTTATGTGTCATCATATACCTAAAAGTCTTTATGTGGCCGAGTGGGTTTCTATGTAAACAAATAGATCCTCGTAAAAAAACCAACAATTTCTTGTGCCAAGGTAAAATTTTCATAAAAGACTAGACTTTCCATCCGAGATTGAAAAGAAAGGGTTTCTTAAGGAAACTGGAGATTTTTTCCGCAAGCATTTGTTGGTAAATAAATCCGGCTTTATTTAGATTACTCGGCAGATAAAGAGCGTACCTTGTTGTTATCTTAGGTAAGAAAATAGAATAACGTATCGTACTTTATGATGAAGGCTTGGCATGTTGACCTCGAGAGCTCTTCACCAGATCATTCAATTTATAATGAAGCAAGGAGATCGATCGTGATTTTGAATTTTGAGATGGTTGAACTTTTCCAGTTTCCATCATGTTTTTTTCGAGAGCGTAAAGCCTATTTTGATGAGGTTTGTAGTTTACGCTGAAATACAGGATGTTACATGCCTTAGATTCAGGTCATAATATTAAATGTAGATACTAAGCTGAGGTGTGGTGTCGGATTTTTGTTGTGATAAAGCACTATTCGAACAAGAAGCACAAGCCCTTTTGCTATGGAATTTGGAATAGCGTTAACTACAGATTCAACAATATGCCTACATTTTGTAAAGGGTGACCAGGAGCTGTGTAAAGTTTGCTTGTTTAATATCCCCCAAACTGATTAATTTTTAGCGCTGAGTTTGCCTTCGGAGCTAATAAACACTAATTTACAAAATTAGGGAGTGTTTAAACAATCCCTAAAGGAAATATAAACAATATATATATTAGTAGCGTAATATTAAGCCATTTTCCATCCCCGTATGTATACATTACCTATCGGCAGCCCTAAATTTATGATGTTCGGTCTCGCCACAGGAATTCCCAAAACTTCCGCTTAATATTATCCAGCCTTGTTCGTTTATAACAACAACCTCATGATGCAATTGTAAGAAACGCGTACTGTAAGCTTATTATACGGAGCAACTTTTACACACATGAAAAAATTAGCTGTGGCTATATTCCGCCTAATTTTGCAGTAAATATCTGCCCTGTAATCTGCTAATTGATTTACATTCATAAAATACGTCTACTTAAATAAAACGACAAAACGAAACCTGCAGCTCATACGAAAATTCAATACGCTCTTACATTTTTCGTAATGCTACTGTTTTGCCTGTAGCCAAATTACAGTAATTTTACTCGTTACGTTTTCCCATAGTACGCATACATTCTTAACATTTAGCTTTGTAAACTAGTACGTGCATAACAAACGCGTAGTTCTGTTTCTCTCCACGGAGCAGTAGGACAAGCGAAGTAAACTTTGGAGTGAAAGTGAGTTAGTGAGTTGTAAACGAAATACTTCCTACTTTACCACCGAAACACAATTCGAATTTTGTGAAAGTTGATGATATATTTCGTTTTCTGTACCAATTTATGCTTATTGCATAGACGAATTAGAGACATGGAAGTTCTTTGTAAAGTCTAAATTTTCCTTTTTCATTGTATGCGGAATGCTGATGATTCGTATTCTTGGAAAAACCAACTGAGAACAAAACTGGTTACAAAGCCGGTTAATAATACCGAATTCAATGCCAAAGGAGAGCTTAATTTTTTGCTTGGTTCCTCTAAATACGTTTAGTTCTCCATGATATATTTTGTTACTGATGAGTTGACTTCAAGCTTGACTTGTTCTATTTAAACTGGTTCCCTTAGTAATTCAGTTGCTTTTGTATGGATGCCAAGTGTGATTTATCATATCTATTCGGCTTTCTTTTTTGGAGCAAACTGCCTTACATAGAAGGGGTAACTCTATAAGCTAGCAAGATATTATGGAATTAGGAACATGTCATTCATAGGTATCATTCCTGAAACACTAATTCCCCTTCATTAGAATGTTTTCCTGGATGATTCTACATCATCATTAAGTTATTTAGATTGGTTCTAGCAAAAATCAATATTGTACGGCTTACTCGCATATTTGCCTGAAGAATTATATTGGTATGACACGAAATTAACATCTAAACAAGATGAGTTTACTTTCGGCTTATTAAGCTCCCAAACAGGCAAATGAATTTGTGTCAATTTATTTATAGTTTTGCGCTAGCCAAGGATATGAATGACAAATGTTAAGAACATGTTTTGTGGATATGTAAATTCCTCCGAAAAATTCCATCGTTTTTTATGAGTTTACTTTCGGCTTATTAAGCTCCCAAACAGGCAAATGAATTTGTGTCAGTTTATTTATAGTTTTACGCTAGCCAAGGATATGAATGACAAATGTTAGGAACATGTTTTGTGGATATGTAAATTCCTCCGAAAAATTCCATCGTTTTTTTACCAATGCATTTTCGAAATTCTCTCCCTCAGCTCATCCATACTAAATTCGAGTATGGTGATTGAGTATTTCTTTCTGGTAAATAATTTTGTAGTGAATTGCTCCCGAAACGACACTAGTACTGCAGTAAGTTTGGTGCTGGTGGAACGAGCCGGCATAATCCCATTCAATTCATGCATGATGGAAAGACTGAAGCATGACCTTTTCTCTTTGCTCATCCCGGTGTATCGTTTAACCCAAAAAATATTATTTTGGTTTACCGTTGCACATTTACCTTTAGCAAACGAAAAAGTTTTCATGTGACGATCCTCCCAATTGAGATTTACTCCTTGTGGTGTTTGTGTTTCGGCATTTTTCTGTATTGCTTCCACTTTAAAGTAAATTCAAGATGCAACTTGTCTAATTAGCATAAAACTAAAGTTATTTTTAGTAAGCAGTTAGGAAACAGTTTGGCTCTGCTGGCCAATGTGCATGTTGGTTGAACCGGTCTAATACGCTAAGCCTAAGCTCCAATGCTCTACTTAAACTCATCTTCTGTGAAATACGGAAAGTGTTCCGGGATTCAGGCAAATGAAGAACCTAGCTCAACACTACAAGCTTGAGCTGAACTTCCTTCTTTAGTGTTTTTATTGCACTGTAAGCTCACAAAAAAATTACTTTCTCTGGCTGAAACATCTCCTACTAGTTACTATCTGGTACAGTAAGCTTTTACTAGAGTTTCATCTAGAGTGTTAAAATATTCAGCCTACTTTTTCTCCATTTTAACTTGAAAAGCGGCGGCAGAATAGCTTTGCGTACAAACATTTTTTTCCTGCTTTTTAGCACTATTCCCATAATGAAAGAATCACTATCTCGGGATGGAAGAGAAAGCAAAGTAAATATGAAGCTTACCTAAGGAAATTCATTTTTTTCTCCTTTCGATGCGGTATATTTAGATTCTTAACTTGTACAACAGAACGAGTGTGATGTGATGTTATATTCTTTATCATTTTTTGTGTGCTTGAATTTTAAGAATATTCCATTTTCATCCATAGGTGCATACATTTTACTTTTGATTTTTTTGCGGAGTTGTATTCGTATCTAGTATGGAAATATCCTTTTCCGATGGAATATTCTTCATGATCAATGCGACCATGTAAAGAAAGCGAAATGGTAAAATGTCTGGTATTCCGTCGACAGCCTCCGTTTTGATGGGATAAGGATCAAGGAAATGGTTGAAATGTGTGGATGAAAAAGATACCTATAGCTTTTACCTTTTATACGTATTCTATTTCTTTACGTTTCTCCATTTAGTCTCTTTCCATCGATAACATTTTGCTACTAAAGACGCCCAATACATGTGGAAGGTTAAGGCATACATAATTTACCGTCTTTCTGCGTAATGCGACTTTGTTTGCATACCATTCATGCATGTATTATAATAAGAGTATTTGCCACAGCACAATGGAAACTATTTTTGTACTCTTTTACCCATTCTTTGTGAACCTACTTCTGCTGCCTATCTTTCTACTGAAATCTTTCAGTATTAGATTGGAGCGTTATATAATGACACAGATATTTTTTTTAAAAATTCTGTGATACGGATACGAACGACACATTGTAAAGTATTAGCACCACCCTTTTTCCTTTCATTTCCTATTAACCTTTAGTTCATTTGGTGAAGTCACATGATGACGATGAGAATGATGATGATTTTGATGATAGCTCTCATTTTATACCGGGCTACTTGTTCTCCCACACTACTGCACATTTTTACCTTAGAAGGAAGCTCCAAAAAATGATAACGTTTTACTTACATAACGTGCTTCATTTATTGCAATATGCTACACATTTTTTTTACTCTCCGACAAAAGGAACAAGAAATATTTTTATTCGGCTCTTGGTGAAAGTTTGCAAAGGGAAAGTGAACTTTGCTTTATACAAGGGATCATCACCATCATCGTAGTCGTCATCAACATCTTTTCCGCTCTTTCATATGAGTAGTTACATTCTTATGCATTTTCCAGCCAAGGAAAAAAATGGACTTTCTTTGGTGCCGTGCCTTACATGTAAAAATGGGGTTGGACGGGCTTAACTTTTGTACAATACACATTTCTACTTAACTGTTTGCAACTCAAGTAACAAAAACGTACATTCATACAAATTTCTCGTACATATGACCGTAGTAAAATATATTATGTAAAAAAAACCGGGGAAGCATACAATCGAACATTGTAGTAGTTTTTCAAGTCTCTTGACTTACAGTGAGGAAAACGTGCTATATAAAAATGAGCTATATGTGGAAAGTTCATGCTACAACTATTACTATTATTATCTATACCTAGTCGTACTAGTATTTTGATGGTGCAAGCAAAAGCCTGCAGCCAAGCAATAGCTTGAACAGCACCACCAAGACTAGACCAACAAAAACAGTGATCCGTAGTGCCAACAAGACTCTGAATTGAGAGAAAAGGACGTAGTATGAGAGAAGGGAGAGAGATGTGTGTGTGTGCAAAGCTCTCAAGAGCAGCAGCTAAACAGTCAGAGAAGAGTCAGTTCTCTTTTTGCAGTTGGCATTGGCAGGGGCCTTGTGTTCCGAGACGCCGAAAGTAACATTCCTTTTTCCCTCTTCTTTCTCCTCTATATTTTCTCTGGATCTAGAGAAGAGAGCGAAAGGGGAAAGAGAACGAGAGCAAAGAAAAAAAACAATAATATAAAAAAAAATACTCAGCAGCATTTCGGCTCTTTTTCAACTAGGAAACTTTGTGTATTGTGGAGGGGTAGACGAAAAAGTGTATATTCGTGCTCTCGGTTCTACCTCAGTACTGGCTTCGGTTTTAGTGCTTACAGCCCTTCGTGTTCAAACTTTTTCTTAAGGTTTCCATGAGGCACGCAGTGTACTTGTAACTGTTAGTGTAAAGTACTATACTTTCCCGTGCTTTCTCCTCCAATATGGATACATCTGGTAGGGAATAACATTAACTGAATGGTGTACAGTGGTGGTGGTGGTGGTAGTAGTGTTACTATTCAGAATACACTGTGGTATAAGCACCACTGGAATATTCCGTGTTTACATTTATTTATCTTGGAGAGATTCTCTTAAATACGCTTTCTAAAGAAAAGATTGTTGGTTCTTAACTAAAAGGGCTTCTTATGTATACTCTGTGATATATCCTGCAATGTTATTCGTTAAACGTACTGAAACATAGAACCGTATGTAGTAACGGAACACTTTCTATTAATACTTTTACCCAACGTGAGAAATTATTTTAGCAGTGAAAGCGTGCGTGCACTTTACATGTAATACATTTTCCTATTTATGAAGCAGCCAGAAAAAAATAATTGCTTGTATCTATCCTTACCCATGCATTAGAAATTTGATACGTACTCGTTTTTTTATAGCTTTCACCTACCTTGCATATATTTTTAGGATAAGGTCCATTGAAACCAAGCATGTGATGCTATTTTTAGCTCAGCAGAGAAATTAATTATGTTGATATTTATGTACACGTTGGATGAAGAAGAGTGAGAAATGGAAAGGAAATCATCGAGATAAATACGTCATGATAGGAAGGATTTTGTTGCTTTCTTTAGTTTTATTGATGCTAAAATATTTTTAGATAGGAGGGTTAAGTAGTCAAGTTACAATTAATAGCAGAGAGTATAAATATAAACGAAAAGGTAACCCTGCAAGAACACACCGTGAGGGAAGTGTAAATTTTAGGATACATTTAGTCATGGAACTCAATAATGTTACTACTTTCACTATTTGTGCGGTTTGAAGATGATTTACAAATAAATTAAGCAAGTTAGTCATTGTAATTGGCAGAAATGAGTGCTGAATGATGAGTTTCTATTTCATGCAATGAGTTAGTCACACTAAATTAGCTTTGATTGATGTAATTCGTCACAATTATGAGAATACAGGGAACCGTAAAAATTACAATCGTTTGTAAAATACTCTTTATGATACTTACTGGCAATGAATACTTTCCTTTTTAGTATTTGTAGTTATAATTTAATATATCAAAACGAAAGGAAGAAATTATGTAGCTTTCTGATAAAATGAGAATAGAAAAAAAGAACTATAAAGAACACCACTCATTTTATTATTCATGCATACCCACGTTGCGTCATTTTACCGCGTAATAAATAATAAAAGAATATGTAATGCATTTTCCCCAGCATGGCTTATGTAGTCTTTATAACAGTAATCCCCTTATATAGCAGTTGAAAAGCTAGTTTAATTTTTTCTGGTTGCTATGCTATCACCATCATCACAATTTTTATCTACAGAACCTAATTAATTCTCCATGCAACTTTTCCTTAGAGCGGCGCAATATAATTGAGACACGAGAAAGCTTCCAAAATCTAAAAGTTTATACAGCTGCCGCTACTTTGAGTAGTGTTGTTATATCGTGTCTACACTTTATTGTCTACTATCGTACATTTATTATTGTTATTATTATAGTTTTGGAACACAGCAAACTTTCTAAGTATCTATGACTTTGTCAATATCTCTGTGAGAATAAACATTTAGTCAATTTTCGGGGGAAAAACTGTTATTTCCTTTGTTA
>JAANSQ010001941.1:0-13285 GCA_036850885.1 Lepidocyrtinus dapeste | reverse complement strand
CATGACACTCATTATAAAGTAGGTGTCTAAAGCGGTGGTTTCGAAATTCGTTTTTGGTACTTCGCCTCCAGATGAACTGTTATGGAGGGCCATGAAGATGTTCATTAGTGCGAGCTGTAAACATAAAATGGTGTAAGTTTTGAGAGGTCAAACTATATATAATGATCTATGATTTAGAATATGAGTAGGATTACATTTATCAAATTAACGACTAGACAGGCTTTTGGGTCGTTAAAAAACAGGCATCCTATAGAAACAAACACAAAGAGTATCATGGGTAGGTAGAAACGGGCTATGAAGGGTCGCCAGAATCTCTGTAGCGTAAGCTGGAATGTTAGACTCGAAGATGGGGCTACGTGAGGGAGGAAATCATAAAACGTAAATTACTACAGTTTAAACCTTGAAAAATTATAGTTAGTCCTTACATTTTGACTTGAATAGGTCCACCGAGGTTATTAAAAACTGTCCAGTTCTCGAAGGGACAAGTTTGCTCTTCTCAGTACCCAACATTGATACCATGAAATTTTCCTCCCACAGGTACAACAGCTCTTGCATATAATTTCCAAAAATATCTAGTAGGTAAATTAACATTTCATTATATTTCCCGACAACTGTCAATTAGCTATTAACTAATTGTGATTAAGGCTTACTGCTGCTACTCCCAATATGAATCTGACACTGTTGCGAGTCAAAAGGAAAGGATTCATAATAAAACCGACAGTTTACGTTGACTGTGCCTCTAAAATAAAAATAAAACAATAAAAAAATTGATTTATTCAAGAATTTTTAATTTGCAAAAGGATTTTCGCAAAAAAACCTTTGTATCATCATACGAACCTTACAGATCTCACTACTTCTCCATCCGGATAAAGTACCAAAGCATCATTTAGCACTTCATTCGTTTTCTCATTTGTCACGTAAGTATCTGGCACCCAGAATAACTCGCGAACATGTTCAGAGTTAACCTGATAGGAAATCAGTGTCACATAATTACATTTAACTGCACATAAACATTTCAAAAAGTAAACTTACGACGATATATGATGTCCCACTTGGCGGCCCGCCTTCATCATGTTCGTGGTCTTCATCCGATTCGTAAATCAATCTAGGGTCTGTCCATTTTTGTTGGAGTGTAACGGTCAAAACTATTTCCTATATTTAAACGATATTAGGAAAGAAGTATAGATTGGTATACAATAACGAAGACGATCGCCAAGACTCGCTGTAAAAATGAAATGATAATGTTGATAATATTCGAATAGGTTCAAGCGATAAAGTGAATCAAATATGTTATATTAAGTCTAATCTAATCTACCCTTGCCTTTTCCGGGGTAGTTTTAAATTTGTCAATAGGTAAATTTTTCATAATAAGGAGACCAAGGGCATTCGAAGTAGCTATCACAAGCCATAGGTCATTTAAAAACATTACTAACTCCTAACTTCAAGCTTTTATCGATGTGGCTCAAGAACTATAAAATGACTTCTCCCATATTTAAATACTGAATTCCAAATCAGTCGGTGAACGCATTTAAGAGTTATAGCACTATCCGACAGACAGACGCTAGACGGACAGAGAGATGAACGGAAACTGAAATCACTTAAGGATAATTTCCATCGTCCCATTTATTGATAATTTGATCCACCTTGGTGATTTTCTAAACTCACTTCAGAATCTTTATTGAAGGTGCATAGAGATGATTACTAATAACGCGACAAGGATTGGACCCGAAATCAATATCGGCCTTCATTATAAGGCTACAAAAGTTTCAGTTGGAAATACAGTTCCTGTTAGGAGTTATCGCTTGAACACCAGAGCGACAGACTGACAGACCTTTAGACAGGTACCGAACCGGTCACATTCGACCATTTAATGGTTCTAAAAAAACGCCTTCCGGTCGATCATGATGTCGAATGATTCTTACCGCTTCTCCATCTTCTATAACATGATCCACCTCAAGTCCAGTTAACGCTACCTGGATAAGTAACGGATTTTTCATAAACAGCGGTCTTATCCTGTTGTCATATTTTTGTAGAAGAGAGTGCAATATATCCGTTATCTTATCCTCCGCTTTTTGATCTGGTATGGTTGGGCTAGTTAAAATTTCACCGTATTCAATTTTTAATAACATATCAACGATTAAGCTTCAAATTATATCACTGGTAATTTCATTAAATTATTCCTTGTCTTACGGTGCTTTAGTAGTAGAAGTGACCACATCAGTGTCAGCTAATCCACTATTATTCGACTTCCACTGAGACACCGTATATTCCCTCTTATAAATTTCATGAGGATTCACTCCACCCTTGGCGTCATGTTCACTGGCTACTATACAAATTCCTACCAGAATGAACACAAAAATCCTGGAAAGTTTCCAACACTTTTGGGGCATTATGCTACACATAACAGGAAACTTTTCTTTTAAATGATCTCCACAAAATGAGTAGAATTTGAGCTTCTTGTTAGGTACATAGGTTATGCAAAAACATTCTTCTCCAGAAGATCACACTCTCCACGATAATGGTCCAAGTGAACCCAGTCACAAATATCATAGTTGATTAAGCCCAATAAAGAGGGAACGTGTGGAGTTGCTTGTTACTGTATTAATGTCAAGTGCAAAGAACACTCATCCCAATAATAAGAGAATTATAGATGCATCAGAGACAAAATGTTTTTCTCTTCATATATGATCGTATCATATGCAAAAAAAATTAAATGAGTGAGTGTCACGTCGAGTCGCGTCGAGAGTAAAGAAAAAAATCAGAGAAGTTAGTAAAGTTAAATGCAAGAGTGGGTTTATTGGCTTCTTTTATTTTTCTTAATTCTAAGATTAAATTGCGCATACCATCTATGAGTGGCTTATCCAGTAAACCAAATTCCAAGAGATAAACACTACGAGCATACACCAAAAACCATTGATCCTGTGGAGAATAAATAATTATAAAATTATTTTCTTTTTTTGCAAAACTGCATTTAACTAGTGAAAATGTGGATTTAATGGCGCAGTTTTTTTTCTAAGAACCTGCAGAGCTTAGCCCGAGAAGTAAATTTAGTCAGACTGGCTTTCATGCTTGCGACCTTCACGTGACTCTGGCTTGATGACCTTCGGGGTGACACTTCCTCATCTTGTGCAGCTGGTAGAATAGTTGCTGAGGTGGTGGCGGTGGTGTTCTCCTCCATAAAGTTATCTGTCCAGAGTGAACTCTGGACGTTATTGTTTCGGTGGTGGTGGTGTCGCGTTGAGGTACCATTTGCTTGCCGATGCATTTCAAATGACTCATTATCGAATTCATTAGAATTATCCCGTTTCTCTTGATTTATGAAGTAGAGTTGTACCAGATTAACTGGAAAAAATAATTTGTTTTCATTTTTCAGCAAAAAATATGCAAAATATTTGCATGATATTTCATACCTAATCCACAAAAGAGAACATTGCCGACGCAATAGATGTAGTAAGAGTCCAAGGCAGTTCTCTCTTGACCCCAGCTGAAGTCTTGTCCTCTGAATTTTATTCGCATGAAGATGCTCATTAGCCCAAACTACACATGAATATAAAAAATCACCATCTAAGCATCTCAACAGATATCATTTAAATAGATTAATTATTTCCAAGTAAAAGAGTTCAACCATGAAATAGCTCAAGCCAGCTCCAATCTCAGCTCCAATACCGGGTACTAGGCCGAAAATTGATATCAGCGTGAATGTTGCAAGTGGTATGTAGATATGCTTGATGTAATGACCAACGTTTCTTTTCAGCTCGAAGTACTTAATGAATCCTGATGATTGGCCTGGACAAAGTGAATCACGATTATGAATTCAAAATATGTTTAAATTAAAACAATTGATTTTTATTCTGTGTACCTAAGCCATGCTCATCCCTTTGAAAAATCGCATCCGCCAAGTGACAGTCATCTACTGTGAACACTCCAGATACCACATCCAGCCAGCAACTATTCTGTAGCGTTTCATACTTAAGGTTCGTACTGTTCCATGAAACTTTACAAGATAATTTAAGTTTAATTTTAAACCAGTTCTTAGCCTAAAACCATATTCATCTTTAGTCAAATATTGATTTGAAGGAATTACAACTAGTGAAGTTCATGTAGCAAACGTGAGTGTCGAATGGGAAGTTCTCGTTATTGTAAAATGGGCAGTGTGTGGTAACGGTCATTCTGAATGGAATTAATTATTTCAAGGTTTAAGCTCTGAATATTTTAATAAATTCTGAGTCTTTTTGGGTTTGACAGTACCTTTGTGTCCTTGAAACTCCTCCCTTTGAATCTAAGCGGATTAAATCAATCGCACCTGCATTCTCATTTTTCAGCCATCGTTTCTCATTCATTATGTAAGTGTCCGGGAGCCAAGGCTCAATCTGGTGAGCTGTACCAGTCAACTAAAATGAATTAATTGTAGGTGATCACTCATGCGTAATGGTTCAAAATGGAAAATTAATTAAGGCATTAATAAAAAAGTTATCAATAATTTTTTTACCATTACGAAAGGCAGTTTTGCTGGATCACTTATCCTATGCTCATAAGCCAACTTGGGATCTGTCCAGTTTTGCGTCAAAGTGAATGTCACAGTCATTTCCTTTCCAGCGAATTTAAGAAAGTCTATTAGCATGTTTAACATAATTAAAAGACAAAAAGGTCAAATTATTTGAATACGTTTAGTTTTTCATTGACTCTCAGCCCTGGATGAATATCCACTCCAATTTGAATTTTAGTCGGTGTTCCTGCCAAGATATTTCAAAAAATCCTTAATTTAAAAATTATTTTCTTTACTGAAATGATTTAATTGCAATTCTCACCATCATGATCACATTGGCCTGGTCTGACCAACGAATCATAAAGATTATTCAAAAAAACAAATCCATCCAGCAAACTAATCATATCCTGGATTTCTGGCTCAACGGTGTGAACCGTGGATGTAGAGTTATCTATATTGTCTCCGGGCGGACCCCCGTGCAAAAATACCCTTCTCCCTGGATCACTCCAAACACTATTTTGCTTCTCATCCGTCTGACTTGTTCCTTCTTCTTGGGCATTTTGAAACGAATGTATTTTCAATTTGTTAGCAATGGAGTTGTTGTTTACTCCCAAAGAGTATTCAGTATCTGCAAGTGTCACTGCACTGGAGAGGGTTAGTATCACTAAAGTAATTATTTTGACCTGAAACATCTTTGTACACAGTTTAAGAATAAGATTGATGATCTGTCCTGTAAGAATGCGACTGGAGACGAAATGTTTTTTGCTAAACTCTCACAGTCAGATACGGTCTGTCTCAATGACACTATGGTAGTGTCAGTGTCATACATAGACGTAGTTAAAAGTTAGTACTGTGAGCTTCGTCATCTCCCTTTCTGGTCAAGTCAAGAATGAAATGATTGTAACTTTACTGATTTTTTTCGCGTTGCTTAAATGCTTAGATCTGGCGATGTATGACTATCTTGAATGAATCCAAGCGATGATTATTTTGGTATTTTGCTACCATTGAATAAAAGACTTTGTGATGAAGCCAGCATTAAATCGGAGTATTTTAAATTATGCGAATTTAAATAGATATGCCAAATGGTAGATCTCGCGGTGACCCTCTAAATAAGCTGAAAGTGATTTGCTTTAAATTAAATTCCGATTGCTTTATTGTCCCCTTTACACTTCGAATCGAAAACTGCTTGAGGTGTTTCAAGAATTAACACTTTTACTCCACCTAATTAACATATTGTTCAGCTTTTTAGCACCATACTCCATATAATTTTATACGCCGTTTCACAACCTAATCTTCAAATTGCTACTTGCGAATATACCGCTCATATCATTAACCTTTTGTTTATTTTAAAATGGTGAACCCTCCATAGGTGACCTTGGAGCAGACGCTTCTTCATTACTTTGTTCTCAAAAGATCACGCCTAGTTCATTAACAGGTTAAGCCAGAAGCAGGCCCTCATCCTTTGTCACGTCACAAACTTGCTTGTAAAAACTTGACAGTATAGTTACTAATTACAGACTTATCTTGTTGATGCCTTTGCACTTATCATTTTTCATCACTGATAGCTTTGCTCCATTTCAAAGTTTTGCAGACAATGCCATATACGCTCCTTATAATGAGGTTCCAAAAAAATTAACTTTGAATTGCGTTCATCCTACAGGTATTACCGGCTAAAGGGAGGTCAATGAACTTTAAATGTAGCTTTTTCCAGCCAGTCTCAAGAATCTCTCATTTTTTCTCAAAATTGTCAACATTTACCAGCAAAATGGCTAGGCAACAATGCAATTTTCTGAAGTCTCAAAATGCCCCAAACGTGCATAAAAAGAAGTCTCAAACAGCTTCAAACGTAATTTTCTTGTACATTTTCCATTTTATTTATTAAACCACAGGTTTTTATAAACTTTTTTTCTGACCAGAGTTATAAAAGAAAAACAAAAATAGATAAAATCTCTGTTTTAACAATAACAAAATTACTAAAATGTGTAGAGTTTTATGTAAATTGTATAAATTCACAAACAGTCATAGTCTATTTACATATATAAGTACACATAAAAAACGTTCTTAAAAATGGCAATTTCATCTGTGATGATAATATCCTCCTACAATTAGGAACTGGTAATATAAAAAGAGATATAGAGAGAAAAAGAGAATAAGGTTTTGAACAAGCAAAAATCTAACTAAAAACACTCGAGATGATAGTATCGTTTAGTAAAAAATGTCATGTTCCTTTAGCCCCAAACTCTTGCCCAAATTGTAGAGCTCAGTCTCAAAATTGGATACTAGCGACTCGACATCTGACTTTGACAGGTAGGTCTGGTCACCCACAAATGTTGCTCTGCATCGGCCTCCGTAGCTGAATAGACCCATTGCCATTCCTGAAATAATGAAATTATAAAAGTTAATTAAGCATAAAGCATGAATGGGAAAGCATATTTTAACTCAATGATATATTTAAGTTGTATTTACCTAGGGTGAATTTGCAGGGCAGCCAGGCACCCATTTCAATAATCCTATCTCCTCCGAATATGTCAATTTGCTCATCCGACCCGGGTATATTACTCAAACTCATTTTGAGGTGAACACTCCTCTGGAACGGAAGTTGTAACTTGGTGGGCATCAACCCGACCATACTGATCAACATGAAGTTTCCAAGTATGTCCAAAGGCCCTAGACCAAGTTTCTTGAACTGTCTGTGGTTACCCTGAAGTCTATCCAATGGGGACTTATACTGACCGACAGCAACTGGTAATGAGCATCCACTGAACCCATTCCTGGGATGTCTGTCTGGATAAGGGAGCATTGCTACTGGTGCCAAAGCATGGTAAAACTCTGGTAACTTCTTTGTCTTCTTGGTCCTCCTCGATTTCTCCATCTTCCTGAAAGATCCTCCAAGTCCACTGAGTAATACAGTCATGACACTGCTCTTACTCAAATCCTTGATCTTCTTTATGCCTTCCATCTTCAATGGTCTAGACCAGTTGAAGTGCTTAGGTCCACGGAGCATTTCCCCAGGGTTGAAGTACTTATTGTGAAAGTTGTCCAAACTCATTATGCCGTTCACTATTCCCGTTCGTGGGAGCAAGAGCAGAGCCAAAACATGCAGGAAGAAGCTCATCAACTTGCCCGGTCTCTTTTCCCTGTTTTCGGTAACTGTATCGAACAGGATATTTAATTAGTTTTAAAATAGTCGGCAAATAAATATTTGCATAAAAATATTCACTAACCTGGATCGATGGTAAACTTGAAAGGTTTGTCAGCCAAAACCTCATGCAAAATGTTCGCACTGGATATTCCGTCCATCATAGCATGATGCATTCGGAATATACACGCGTAGCATGGTTTTCCAGGATATTCGTCCGTTTTCACGTCAGGAACAACTACTACCTGCCAAGCGGGTCTTTCGGTACTCAACGGGGTATCTTGAAACGTGGTCAAGTAGTCCAAAACGTCTTTATCAGTCCATGGTCCCGTAGAATTTCTCCTTTTATCTCCTTTCGGCCACTTTGCAACACGCACGTGATCATTCACATTCCAGTTGTCAACATTCTCCCAAATTGCAAATCCACAAAAGTCCCTTAACCTGCGGAACATCTTCCCACCCACCACAGGACTCTTCACGCTCACTTCCACTTTCTCCTTGATCTTTCTCAAGTCACACTTTCCCCTTATCATGTACAACGCAACGGAACAAGAGCTACTGGCGTACTCTTCATAAGCCCAGAATCCATCTTCGGGGGCCACCATGTGTCTCTTTCCTCGATGAAATACTAAAATATGTAGGTAGATCAAGCCCCGCATTACTCCAATAGCTGCAAAGAACAATCCAATGAACGGGAGAAAGGGGAAGATAATCAAATGGCAAAGGATCAACTCCAAAAACACCTGCACTCCTTTAACCTTCAGCACTCTCCTGTTTAGATAATACGCTGCAGCGATCCCACACAGCACAGTCAGAAGGAATCTCGTGATTAACGGAATCAGCCAGAACAATGTCGCGATATGTTCTACATCCGTCTCTTCCGGTGTCACTGGCTCAGTGTCGTCCAGCAGGTGGACTACGCTAGTATTGAAAAAGTGGTGGTGTGCGTGAGGATATCTGGAGTTATAGTAGTACGCACTATAATCCTGGAGCTGTTCCGTGAGGTTCCTCATTATCAAAGACAACGTGGTGAATATCTTGTGCTCGAACAATGACGTGGGATTATTCAGGAACTTATGCAGCAGCAGCAAATGAGGGGAAGAGTATGAGGGGGATGAAGGTTGCTGCGTGTGGTGATGATGATGATGGTGGTGATGGTGCGCCATGTTGCAATATAATTTTGTTACTCTGGAACACTAAAATTTTTTGGAACTACATCACGCGAGTCCTCAAAGTTTATCTCAATTGTAGATTTTAAACTTTCGAAAATCAAAGTTCTTCACATGTGAATCCACCGTTGGCTCCCCCACAGAGAGTCGATTTCACTTTTTCACAAGGCAAGTCAGTCAGTCAGTAGAGCATAAGAGGGAAAACCTGATTTGCTTCTTTTTTTTCGAATATGATATTTTTCTTCCTGTAGCCCCTCCAAAAAAAACGAAAGTCTACGAAAGCATCATACACGCCAACGTTCGTTTCGAACTACTGTAAAAACCTTATTACTCTCAATTCACCTTAAAAAGTAGTTTTCAAGATTCACGAGTAACATCATTCACCAAACCCCACTCTCTGCAGCCGCTTATACCCCTGCAGAACACAATGCCAAAAATTATGCTTGTCTACTAGTGATAACAACTGCATCAGCAGAAACAAACAAAAACGCTAAGAGTTTATCATATCATGATTATTTTGGCAAAAGAAAATAATTATTATGAGTGTAAAGGAACGAAACGATAGCGCGTAGACTTGTAGACTGTGCGCGCCGCGATACGTGTGTTTTCTGTGCTCTCGCCTGCGTATCCGCGTTCGTACTGATCAAAACAAGCCTAAACTTTTTTGAGGTTGTTTGCTCGCGTCTCTCACTCTCTTACAATTTTATACTGACGGAGCGGTGGTGAGGGCGTTTATACATAGCGGATATGGAGATGAAAATATTTCTGCGTTTTTCAAAATGCGTGTACGTATACAAAGTGCGAAATGCGAATGTATGAGTAATACTCACACGAGAGAGAGTAAACGTCTAGATTTAGGTATGCGATGTGAGCTTATTCACAATTTGGTAGATTAAAGATTAAAGTGTGTAGTGCATAATGTTTATGATGCTAGTGCATTTTGTGCATTAGGTACGAAATTAAACTTTTTTATTAGCTTACCTACTTACACAGATTTACTAGTGATAGTGAATTAGCTACCTTTTTGGAGTTTTTTTTTGAGTGCTTGAAATATCTTTAGTCATGAAGAGAGCTTGTAGTGAGTCATAGTAAAAAGGCATTGTACCATGGCAGGACACTCATTGTATTAGATTTTTTTTGCTGTTAGATGATGAGCTGAACTTCTTCCCTACATTTTTGATGATGATTACACTTTTCAAAGCGCTTAAGCTACATTGATTGATGATGGCTTCTAGAGGAAGTAGTTTCTAGATATTCTATTAGACACAGACAAAAATTACATTTTTTCTCTCTTAAATTACCACACTCTATGGAAGGATTGGAGGAGGGTGCATAATGAGCATAACTCCAAGACTAATCAACTTCTCAGAGTTCATTGAAGGGACGATAATGTAATGAATTTCATGTATATTGCCAAAAGTGTTAAGCTTTCGTCAAAAGATGTGTCTCGGTCAAGTCCCCATCTGTAACAAGGCTGAAAATACCTGATCTTGTGGTGATTACTTAAACGATGATTCAAACAGCGAGTAAGAGAGAGAGTGTGATCGCGTGACTTTTTTAACACAGCTTCACGGGCTAGTTGGTGTGGATTCATTTTGGAAATTATATAAGGTGAAATGGATGCTCGCTGATGTAGTAAATTTTCTGAATCGTGGTATTAGTACAAAGTCAAAAGAAACAATGATTTCTGCCAATTTTTCCCTAAATGAATAGGATAATATAGAGTCTTAACACTAATTTTACTCTACTAAAAGTTTATGGTACGTGGTTCAATCAAAAACAGACTCACGTGTAGGTCATTATTTCACCACTGTATTTATCTACCTTATAAACAGTCATCATCTCGAACATTCTTTCCAGCAATATCCAAAATAGAAAACACACACACACGTATTGTATAACAAGTGTGTACATAATTGCAACAATTTTTTTTTCAGGAGGAAAGATTTGTTACGAAATTTTGTTTTTTATTGGATGAGGAAATGATTATACCACCCCTTGAGCTACATATTCCTTCCAAAAATACTGCCCATGATTAGGATATGATGCTTATTCACCTTGTCCATGATACGAAGTGAGTGATTGAGTGATTCCTCAAAAAATCTAGATCCTAAACCTTCAGTGGACTAGTAAATAATCCTTGAATAAATCCAACGTTTTTTCTGTTATTTATCTAGAGTGTGATTCATTTCTCTAAGAAATTGGTCATGTCCATATTGTCCATTGAACAGGGACGGCATAGGTAGTCCATATAATGCCTAACCAAAACAAGCAGGTTTATGAAGCTTTGACTCTCTCACGATAAATAATTTATGAGATGGTTTGAGTTTGGTTAACTTTCTGTGAATGTCTCTCTGACCAATTTTTTTTGGAAAGGTTCTTGACTCTTTGGCTTAGTATTTTTTTCTCATGAAATTAACCAAAATGTGTTTATACAACGTATCTTAAATGTAATCAGTACAATCGTAAAGTATCATAGTTCATGGCTATAAATGAGGGACGTTCATTAAGTGCTTAGGGTCTATAAAGCTATTTAGTATTTGGCTTTGGCTATACAGAGATAGTAATTGTTGTTGGCTGATTTGCGCTGATAGGTTCTATTAGATCGTGTCAATTAACAGAATTTTAGTAGATGCTAAATAAAAATATATAGAGCGGCTGCGTGACGTATTTTTACTGTCTTAATCGCAAATTATAGGCTCTTAAGTAGTGTACACTTTAATCACGGTAGAGTGCACTTATTTAGGCGGTGATCTAATAATACAATTGTTATTTTTAGCAATTACATATCTGCCGTATTATCATGAAGTGCGTATAACGTACACTTCCTGTTTTCCTTATGTAATGTGTTTCTTCTAAAACCACAACGGAAAAAAATCCCTAAATTATGCATGAGCTTTAGATCTCCCATATTGCAAAATTTGAATTAGACTATACATTTTGTGCTTAAACAATTACTCGCATTTTAACTAGGATGTAGTTTCTGTAAGAAGGGGAGGGGAAAATGCTCGAAACATTTTGTACAAACGTAGAGCACTTTAACGGTCATGAATTTTCAGGTAAATTAGAAAACTTCCATTTGTGGTTTACATAGTTCTTTATGGTACCTGAGTATTCCTATCCTTACATCCTACAATATTTTACAACACTACATGCACTTTTTGTTACTGACCTGGTCGTTTTTGTCATCCTTGAGTATCTATCACATGCACACCACAAAGAAGCCAAAATCTCGTACATTCTCAAAAAAGAAAGTTTCGAGCCTATCTTGATGTTTTTCAAGATGACGCATATAATTTGTAGACAATTTCACGCTTCCAAGATTTTCATCCGATAAAAAAATTGTTCATGAGTGTTATAAAGATACCCATAGAATGTTCTTTTCAAGGTTATAAATTTATTAAGGGTGTCTGGTGTTTTACACAAATATCTCAATCTTAAATACCAGGTCTCGTTTCAATTCGAAAACAAGTAATTTCTAGAATTTTATGCTTTGACTGCAACGCTCGTATAATTAACGAGAGTATAATATTTGATTTGGGACTTGACTGATGCTTACTTTTATAATTTGTGGTGCCGTTCACACCCACCTGAAAAAATGAACATCTTTACGTAAAACGTAAAAGTTTAAAGTAGCATCAACCATATGAAATTGTAAGCCTTTGCACCACAGCCTAATTTTTTCGTCAACAGAAATCCATCGAGTTTCATAAGCCACATTATTTCATCATGCGTGTTTCAAAAAAATCATTGTTTAACGAAAGTACACTTGATTTACTTTTGTTACACCCTCTCTGTACCTAATCCATCTAGAGTGTAGGTCAAATTAACGTATGAGGTATTAAAGTGCGCAGTTGAAAAGCAATTGCATAACTAAAACTAAACCAAGTTTTATACCAAAAATTCCAAGAGAGAATGTGTGCGTGATCTAGTTCACCAAATTTGAGCTTTTACTGCACCAAAATCTAATCAAGTGCGCATTAGACTCTTACGAAACAGGAGAGTGTCTTTAAAACAAATACAATTCCTTTCGTGATATTGTCCTCCCACCACCATTGATTTTCAACGCTGTAATGTCTCTTTTGTTAAAAAAAATGCATTTGCACTCTCGTTATTGAGCCTTCGTGAATAAGACAATATGGAATAAGGACAGAAATGTTTTTATTTAAAACAAAAAAACCTTATGTGTATTATGTCCACACACATTTGAAACTTTTACAAAGCATCAATTTTGGAATTAGCTTGATTTTTCTTTTACTGCGTCATCCACTCTCTCAAAGACAGAGCTAGACTCTCACTGTCATAATGACATTTAAACTCCATTAGGGTTTGACAAATTGGTTGTGCTTTGAGAATGTTTTGCCCAAGGAACTCTCGTGGAAAATGTGTTACAACCTCAAAAAAATCGAAAGAAGAAAAAATTATATTTTTTACTTCAGCATGGATGGGCCTTTTGAAGGTAAAATAATTAAAGTTGAATGGGATAAAAAG
>JAANSQ010001940.1:0-13293 GCA_036850885.1 Lepidocyrtinus dapeste | reverse complement strand
AGAGCTGTTTTTTGGTTAATCCCATAAAAATCGAAATATATTGATTGTATTCCAATTTTATCGACATATTTTTGCAACTTGGTATGGATTAAAAAGGCAATAAGAATGTTGCACAGGGCGGCCGCATGATAAAGGAGTAGTCGTAATAAGCCAAGGCATTTCGTATTTTAATACTCCCACATTGAAACATCTTGGAAATATTGTAGTAAATTGTTTTTTTCTCAGTGATTTAGATGAATTCTTTGTTGATTCTTACATCATCCCATCTCATAAAATTACAAATGGTGAAATGCCAAAACAAAGCAGCGCTTCAATAAAAAAATATATTCGCTTGTGCCGCGCCGGGGATGAACAAAGTATACTGTCTGTGAAAAGGCATAAGCTCTCATTCTCATCAAGAGCCGTCACCTATTTCACAATATTTTAGCTTTTAGATGCTCCCTGTTAAACTGTACATTTTTCTCGGGTTGCTTTTTCCTCGTTTGCATCTTAAACGGTTTTTAACACCGACCAACCAAGTCACCCCACTAACACCACAGCTTTAAAAAAGTGTAGCGTGTTGGCTGTTGTTGCTTGCTTTAGCTAGGATTCTGGCTGATTTTTTTATAAAGGTTTCTTTCTTGTTTAATAGTTTCAAGATCCTGATTCATCACCTTTTACAATCATCATCACTTCAAGATTATTATCATTATATCACTATACCAAACAGAAAGGACGATCTTGATCTTGAGGAGTATCACTTGCTTCACAAAATCAAATCTACTTTTTTGAAACCCTGAAAATCAAGGTGTTTCGTCGTTTTCAAAACGTTTTAAAAGTAATAAAAAAGCTTTGAAATAATATCATGGTCATAGCTATTCCCTCTGTTAAAACTCCAAAACAATTTCTCTTCCAAATTTTAAACCATAATGTCTTGCCCCGAACTTATGGAAACGCGGGTGATAACGGAGAGAAGACAACATCATTATCATATTTTCAGATCGAGTTTTTCTTCATTCATTAACTGTAAATGGGCTCTCAAGATCATCTTTTAAAAGCATCACACATCTGAAACGGCCATAACGCTATATTTATTTCTTTTGTAATTACCTGTGCTCCTACGTGAACTTGAGCTTTGAGCTAAAGTTGTAAATGGACTTGATAAAAGAATCCAATTCTACTCGAATCTTTCAAGTTGTTGGCCAAAAATTCAACATGTAATTTTGGGGAAATGATCGGTTTTATTAGTTCCTATAATTCTATCCACATTCAATGTTAAGTTTTTATTGATAGAATTGTGGTTCTCATTTAATTGAATTACATGGCTTATGTTTCGTAAGTGTAAAGCTTTTTTAGAATTTACCATCGGTATGACATATAGCGAAAATAACTCGGTGCCAAGTTCAAGCCATATATTTTTTGTTTCGGTAATGAATGCAAATTTAATGGATGGGGATGATGCATTGACCTTAAAAAATTGGCTTTTGTTGTCGTAAAGATGTTATTCTTTATTGTTGTGATATATTCTGTTTTGTTAGGAAAAATTATTTAATACGTAATCTTATTGCGTTTCACCTTCACTCGTCAAAAAATATGCCTGTATTATTCAACCCTGTCATCATCAGAGTCATTATTATCATATTCAACCCTCGCACATAAAAAGTTTCAACAAAATCTCTAGAGCTCAAAACTGTAAGATAGGTACTTGTGCCTGTACAAATTTTAAAATCTTTTTTTATATGTGGGACACACAAAAGCATAGGAAAATAGGCGAATCCTTAAAATACAAAAAAAATGTGCACACAATGTTCTTATAACTTTACGTACGATTAATTTTTTTTTGACTTTCTTGAAAAGCAAAAATAATGATGGGAAGGACGGCCTTCAAACAATTCTTTCGCCTACAAAGACGACAAGATCAGCCAACACGTCGTCATTATCATATGGCGAAGAAACTATATATGAGTATGTGAACGAAATTGAAAGTTTTGGATGTATGAGAAAAAATTATCTCGCACAGCTTAAAAGTTCCATTCACTTGTAGACCATAGCATTGCATCAACGTTTTTCCGGAGATTAAGAAAACTATATTTTGCCTTCTAGCCATAGAATGACTTGTGAGAGGAGGAGATGGGTAGAGAGTAGATGTCTAATGTGACTTTAAGCAAAAATTGTTGTTCACACAATCCCACGGTGAAGCTTAGCCTGAATCAAGGTTCCCCTGATGATGACAAATTATGAAAGCTGGCACAATGCGAAAATCCACCACAGAATGAATTCATTTAAGTAGGTTTGAAAGAGTTTGGGAACAAATACTGCGTGGATTTACAGTCTATTCCAAGTCAAATCGTTCGTTCATTAGGCCTGTTGGTGACCATGCTTCCAAAGCACTTATCTATTTATATCTGCGGAGATTGTGGGATTGTGTATACATGGTTTTTAAATAATGAGTAATTTTGGCCAATTTTCAAGAGATTTGCTTTGTAAATGAGGATGAGAATAATTTTGAGTGCCTATGTAAAATCATTTGCTATAATTTATGTGAATTTAACTAGTGAACAAGCTTTCGTTGAACAAAATGGAGGTTCTAAGACGATCAATTAATAAGTTAAACGTTTTACGAATCTTTTCCATCTCCCTCAGTACAATATCTCTATTTATCTCTGCAATTTTGCTACTGACCTGGATGCATTTTTTTTACCAAGCAGTGTTTTAGTCTTGATTCCAAGTTAGAGGGTAATCCCAGCCATTTTAATTTCCAAATGGATAAAACGGCATGTTTTGCATAGTTGGTTATAAAAGACGAAACTGAATGGTTTCATCACATCCATTCACCCATCGTCTATCAAAGATTTTTCAAGACGATGAAATTTCTTTCCAAGGTCCAAACGAGACTTGTTGTTCTCTTCCATTTTAGCTTAATATATAATCTCTATTAAGTATAAAATTACAAAACTGCTTTGACCTCAGACATTAGAAGAACTTTTTTCTGTTTATTGTCGTTTTTTACATTCGAGCAAGATATTAGAACTTTGAAATTTGAAATAGTATGAAAATGAGTAATGTACCAGCTTTATAGGATTTAGGTTTGGCTCTAGTTATCAAACACAGGCTGTATATATTTTTGTACCTATTCATATCTGAGATTGAAATTACCTTTTAGAATAACTTTTTTCTGTTTATTGTCGTTTTTTTTACATTCGAGCAAGATATTAGAACTTTGAAATTTGAAATACATAGTAAGAAAATGAGTAATGTACATACCAGCTTTGTAGGATTTAGGTTTGGCTCTAGTTATCTAGCACAAGCTGAATATATTTTTGTACCTATTCATATCTGAGATTGAAATTACCTTAAGGCGGCCCATTACAAAATGATGACGATATTATGAAAATGGAACTGCGCACATCAACAAAACACCGTCCATAATGAGCATCAAGACAAAAAATGGGATACCTCAGCAGTTATACGCAAAGTACAAGGCTAAGGCTCAAATACCAAAGCAGCTCCAAAAACAATAATGTGAGGTAATATAATCTCCTAATCTGCATAGTTCTCCCGACGGAAAGCCTCATAAAATAAGAATTTCGCTGATTAGAATAGCCATTAGCCAGCCGACTCGCTTTAAAAAAAATCTTTTTACTTATGAACATTGTTTTTACCAGAAAAAAGTATTTTCTCTATGTTATCTATTCAAGTCCAGATACAAACCGTATCTTGACTTGATTTCTACCTGCACCCCTGATCATTGACTTTTTGACTTGTGGAACTGGACCAAAAACGCAAGAAATTACAGAAAAAAACAGATATTATACCTGAACTGTGCTATAATGTATGCAAACAATGTACAATATTTGGCACTTGTGCCATTACTATTTTTTGTTGGTCGCCGCCGCTCAAACCAGCGTTTGTGCAGATTACTATTGATACATAATTCAATTGTTCGCTACACACCTGAACGATTTCTTGGCTAATGATTCAAAGAAAGCCCCGCCACTAAAAGTTTGTTTTTACAAAAAAAAATTGTTGTAACTCGACTTTTTTCTCAATATTTTAAATTGATCTATCTCTATCCATACATTATAGGAAAATGTACGATTGGCTTTGACTTGCATGTAAGCAAATCGAATTATTGTAGTAATAGAAGCTTACCCTATATGAGGGTATCATAAGAAGAAGCTGTTTTGATAAGCAAATGCTCAACCAAGAAAAACAAACTAGAAGGAGTAAAAACCCATGTAGGAGATCTCTCTGGATGACGTAACCTTTTACAATAAAATGATACGACAACAAACAAAACTCGTATTTGTAGTAAAGCTTACCTTTCCGATACGAACAACCAGTCATCCCGGACAAGTTGGTCTGATAAGGAGTAAAAGTAGTAGTATATTCATCAAGAGCCTAGGTAAAAGGGTTAATAATAATAATGAAACTGATCAAGTTTTACCTTAAGAGTATCTACTTCTTTAAGATTTAATGGGGAAACGAGAAGGTAGGTAGAAAAAAAACTATAAAAAGTCAACCCGGAACTTGCTTCTTTTTGCTGTTGTCCTGTGCTGCAAAAAAATCTTACCTCATTGAGAGAGTGCATTGTAGTAAAAACCTGCATAAAATATTCTCCATGAATCATTGTCTACGTTGATAACTGGTCGTAGAAATTATACGTACCTTTTTACAGGGAAATATATAATGTGAAACATTAAAAGACTCTCAGAGCAGTGTGGAGTGCACAGCATGGAAAATATTTTAGGTTTGCATTCTATAATCTCGTAAAATTGGCATGCTTACACTGATTACTTTTTAACTCTTCTGGAGTCACTTTCCTCCTCTTCCTGGGACAGAGACGGGTAACAATTGAGGAACAATGCCACACCACCAAACCCACCGAATGGAAAAGCATAAAATGAGAATAATGATACGATACGGTATACTCAAGTTGATGTAAAATGCAACGATAATGATAATAATATTGAAGCGTAGGTAAAAATATATATCTCGTTGCTCATGAATGCTCATATTACCTGCTCTTTTCATGTAATACGTTTGTGATGATGAGGACGATTAGTTAGCGGTTGTGGTGGTGGTGTGGTGGTGTGCTGATGTTTCCTACATTTACGAGTTGGGAGTGTACACATAAAATTGCACGAGTAGTTTGATATCCCATAAAAAATTAGGGTTTGTATGATGCCCAAAAAGTTTTGAAGATGATGTGATGGCTTGTCGTCCTCATGTTGCCTTCTGCCTCCATCCGAATAAAATACAGATTTCTTTTGCGCTGCACACGTCTTCATCTATTTCAAAAAGAGTGGAGCAAGTTGAGCGCTAGGTTGAAGTAAGCAACGAACAATTTATGTCTCTGGAGGGGATAAAAGTGTGTAGTTGTAATAGTTTCGCATTATTTATTTCGAAAACAATGAGCGTTTGTCGCCTCTCTAGTTTCTCTTGTTTGCTGAACGTCATTCACAAGAGACGTTTTGTTTGGGATAAAGTGTCCATAAATTATTGGCGTTAGAGAAGTACTTACAAAACAGAGAGAAAATCTACTTGTATCTAAAGCAAACGATTCATTTCATACATGTTCTCGATAACAATCTTGAAAACATTCTTGAGAAATAATTAGTCTAATTCCACCGTCTTCATAAATTAATTCAGGTGCTCGTAACAGAATCCAGTATTGGAGCTGCAGGAATGTAAACCGACTCACCTTGCCACTCACAGAATAAGCAAGATCAAGAATTATGTTCGTTTGGTACGATTTATTAAGTTTCTTCGTAAATCAAGGCAATGGGGTAAGATGAGACATGCTCTGTACGAAAAGGATATATGATAGAACTGAGGTTGCCTATGTGGAATCAAATTTTGCAATAAATGAAATATTGGTGTTGGATCCCATATTATTTTTATGGAAGTTTCCGCAAAACTTCCTTTTCCAGCTTGATGACCCATGCTTGACTCGTTTTTAAGACTGGATCAAAAAAGTCATGATTTCAGCCCCCACCACCACAATAAACTTTGTATGCTTGATACTTCCTCTATAAAAGACTTGTCTCGTCCAACCATAATAGATTTTTTATACAACTCATTCGCTTCACTTTCATTAAACTCTTCCTTTTCCAGTCAAAAAAGTCACGGATTCATTTTACAAGACATGAATCGGGAACTCGAACTTGTCCTTACATTTTCATTAACAACTTTTTCAACAAGAAAACTAGCCATATGTCTACTATATATTGAATTCCAATCTTCCCCATTCATTGCAAATCTAATACACGTACACACGGTTGGAAATGGCAAGAGCACGACTAGCAATATAGAATGCATTCTTTAATCTATTTATTGTACATATTTATAGTTTAGGTTCAAGTTCACATTCCCTCTTGCAAATAAACTGTTGATGAAAAAATGCTGTATGCCTTAACGAACACAATGAGATGGCAATACCCTTTTAAATTTTTTTTTCGCTAGAACATCAGTTCGTGAAATGAAAATTCAGTTTTTTTTACTTGGCCGTGCAAAGCACGCCTGGTAATATTCAATTCATGCATTGCATTACCATATCATGGTCTAGAAGGCCAGGTAACGAAGATCACGGTTTCTGTCCAGCGTGGGACCTGAAAGAGAAATGATTCGTGACAAAGTTTAGACGAGTACAATACATTATGTAACGAGAAATAATAATGATGGCAAATATCTTCCATTTTTACTTGAGCTTAGTTCGTAGAGTAAAAATGACTTGATACCTCTAAAGATTTTTTTCATATTATTATGGAATATATAGCTTTTGTTTGGCTTCATCATCTTTTCTTCAAAATCCTTTTGCTTCGTTCGACATATCCAACGATCCAACTCTTTTTCAGTGAGTTTTTTTTCACTTGCTCCAAGAAGATCCATGTTGTATTTTCCCCTCATTTATGGCAATAACAATAATAAGGGAGAGAAGAGCACAGTTTAATATAAAAATGTCGTGCAGATGCAATTTTGCGAAACCACAGAGTATTACCATAATCGTCATATACACACATTGGTATAGTGAAGTCGTGTATCACGGTTCATTCACCTTGCCTTCTTCCCTTATTATCCTTCAGGAAATTGTTATGTACGCATAAAGCACAATCTCAGATTTTTATACTGCCTCAAAAAATCCCTCTGATTGTATGAACGTCTCCATAAAAAAAAGTTTACTTCGGGAAATGATTGGTAGCTTCCTATTGTCAAAAGAATTCTTACGCTTATGCTTTCCTAGAAAAAACAGTTTATGAAGGTGCTATGATTTTTAAAATTTGGGATTTTTACTCAAAGAAAAATGTAAGAAATAATTAAGAAGAGGAGGAGAATGGAGCTACTAAATGGGCTAAACATTATTTGAGTTGTACCAAGTAGCATTCCCGTTATTTACTCTTTTAAGTACTTTTTGATAGGCGCACTTCCGATTTTTACCCACCCTTTCTTTGTTTCTTTGTCATTAAAACTTTGAATGCATTTCGCCATTAAGTTCCAATGAACTTTGAAGCAAAACGTCATCAGCACTCACCAAAGTGTACATTTCCTGTCTCAGAAATAAACGCCACGTTTACCTCTTTCCCCACAAGATCATTAGATTTTCTGGATTAGCTCCTGCGGAGAGTGTGTAAAGCATAAAACCGAGCGAGATTTCTTGGTTTGCGAGAAAAAAAAAATTGTACGAAACAATAACAAAGCAAACGTGTACCTAGATAACAATGCGACTTTTTTTTCTACTCTCTTGTCCTTATTGTTATCTTATTATTATTGCATAAAAATTGTCTGAATCTCTCAGAATAGATGAGAGGACAGGACAAAAGAAGTCTTTCCCAAAGATTAATATTTTGTTGATCCAACATCCTGCTGATTTCTCAGCATTTATCCACGTCCAGCTGCGTTATACCCCATTAAACTGGCCAAGTTGTTGTTGTCCCTGTGAAAACTACATAAAATATTTATGTCCGCACATTTGGACGGAGAAACACCCAGGTTTAGCTGCGCGGGAGGCTGGAAACCCTAAGATGAAGTGCACTGCAAGTTCCTTCGTCATCCTCATACAATGGAATATAGTTGAAAAAAGTATTTTGCATACAAGAGTAAAAAAACAAATCTTGTCTTTTCTCTCAATGTGAATCTCTCAGCAAAATCATAGATTATCTTTCTTTTTTGCTAAAAAAGCGGTTTCATTCTTTACATGAATCATACAGGCAGAAGCGTATTGACAAATGTTGCTGTAGTCAACCTTGTCTTTTGGCTTTTACTGCTTTGGTCATACTAAAATAATCTTTCAGAGTTTGAGAAACCTCCTGAGAAAATGCTGTTTTTCTTTGGAATTAGGTTTTTATGTAGGTACTTCTTTAGAGCTGTAATATGGTAGCCAATTGCCTTGGAGCGAATTGTGTAAAAACTCATTTTGCTTATTTACATGTTAAACATTAAAAAAACTACATAATGCTTTGGGATAGGCAGTAGTGTCATGTAACAGTGTGCTATCCGTGTCCTAAAAACGGCAGGGAAAAATTATCGTTGATTTACAACTTTGAATTACAGTGGACAGTGGACCCACTGCATGTTACTACTTTTGACATTGTCAGAGACATTCAGACAAAACTCGAAAGACGTAATGATTTTATACGAAAAATACGAATNCAGAGACATTCAGACAAAACTCGAAAGACGTAATGATTTTATACGAAAAATACTGATCGTAAAAAATCGAGCTGGTGATAATTTTTGTAATCTTGTTCGCAGCATTTTATCCACTTCAGGACAAGATTACAAAATGTGACAAGCTCATGTCTGAACAAGAATTACAGAGTTTCAAAATAACCTATTTAAATGACGCTTGATAAGGATGTTATAGGCTGAGGTACCTACTCTCACTTTAAAAAGTTTCAAAAAGTATTCGTTCACTATTTAGTAAAAAGTAAAACACTAAAATATCCTTGGTCATTCCATTTAAAAGACATATACAAAATGTGACAAGCTCATGTCTGAACAAGAATTACATAGTTTCAAAATAACCTATTTAAATGACGCTTGATAAGGATGCTATAGGCTGAGGCACATACTCTCACTTAAAAAAAAAAGTTTCAAAAAGTATTCGTTTACTATTTAGTAAAAAGTAAAACACTAAAATATCCTTCGTCATTCCATTTAAAAGACATAGCATTTAGTCTGCTTTAATAATGGCCATAGAATATCATAAACATTTACAGAGCAGAGACCAGTTTATCTAGCTCCATCTCATCCATATTGCCCCTTTACATGTAAACGTCTAGAGGTTTTACACAAAAGATCAGGTGTTAATAACCACTGAAGACGCCGGCGACAAAATGAATTATTGCTGTGTCGAATGGAACAATCTGAACAAACCATCTTTCACTGTCTAACAATGTAGGTTCCGCCCCATTACAATAGGTCTTCTTTCGCTCATAATAATTTGCTGACCAAACTCACAGCTTGTATTGGCGATACCTAGTAAACTTTTATCTAGTTGTCACCTCCTCCTTCATTTTACTTTCCAGTGGTTACAAAACCCACGCTCCCAGACTATGTTTGCTTAAAAATTATCAATATATTTACCCACAAAGATACAATAATTTTCATCATGGATTTGACCTTCGAAGGCCAAAGCTTATAGAACAATGCGACATTAGTACATCTATTCAAAGATGATTGCATTTTGTAACATTTTACGTGTAAACTGCTAAGTGCCTCGTCCTTTCATGAAGTTCTAATCGTTTGTTAAAAAAATTTCCCTTTGATTGTATTATGATTATGACATTTATAACGACCAAACGTCTACTCTGTACTCTTAAGTTTGTGAACTAAATTGCGGTCAAATACTCCGAGATGACCATGAGCTTCGGGACGAACAAAAAAAACTTGCGTTGAACTTGGAATGCGTTTGGAATTAGGTATTCTGAAATGGAATTTTCTTCGTTTTACGTTTTTCTTGATCATCACTGATGATACGGTTGGAGGAAGCGAAGGGAATTCTTGTACTCTCTACAGTCCTTCCATTGAATTTATGGCAAATACCTATTTCTCTGGCATTGGAGAAAAACTCGTTCTTTACCCCGTTCTCCATCAAAAAGAATAGGTGTTTCTCGATTAGCGGCTGCAAGATTTTTAACTGAAGAATATGAAACGGGCAATATTATACTCTACCATTGCCACAGTAAGTGCCGAACCAGTCGGGATATTCTTTCGGGTGCAATTTTCATATTGAATCTCGCTTAATTCATGTTTCCACTTTTTTTTCTTCCTTTTTTTAATTTACTTTTTGTTGGTCAATTAATTTCGAAGCTATCAACTAGCTCATACTCTGCAGGTGTGCTGGTGCCGGTTATATTCTGATCGGTTTTAAAATTAATATGTGGGGACGCCAAATATGCCAAGAGAAGATGTAGTGTGCAACAAACATGCAAAAAAATCAAGTCGGTCTCCATCCATTTCATTATTGATCTACCTATAGACAACAAATGCATGTTGAGTAATTACTGATCATCATCATCCAAAACATCATAACCAATACAATTCTCCGACAGTTTCACTACACCCAAAAAAAACTGACCGGTCTATGTTCTCGCATGTGATTCTTTGAATGAGAGAAATCAAAAGTGTGATGATCAAGTAGAAAATTTTTTAATCAAAATCCGGGTTTCAATTTAGATCCATGGATGTGTATAAAATGGCTTTGAGGATTGTACCTTTGAGGAATTCAATTTTTTTTCGCGAATGTATAATGGTTACTGTTTTACTAAGAAAGAGTCATAATGCACAAGCTCATGTGTGGTCTTCATCTTCATCTTTACTACTTCATTTAACAATAGCACTGCATCCATCATAATCATCATCAGTTTCTCATTCATTAAAAGTTTTTATTCAAAGATTACAACCAGGGAGCCTGGATGAGGCATAATTTTCTTTCCTGTTATCCATCTCTAAATGCCATAATACAAATAGCCATCGCAAGAGCTGCTGAGACAGTGATCACAACACCAGCAAAGAAATGCTCCTCATCTAGATAAACTGAAGATACTGCAAACGTCACAGACAACACAGCAGTGATCATTAGTAGATGGGGTAATATTAGGATCAGCCCTTCAAGCCAACTCAGTCCTGACATTGCTCCACTGAAATAGGTCAAGTAGGGAAAATGTCATGTGTCATTCTTAGCAAGCGAAAATCTCGCATAAACCAGCAAATTAAATTATACACGTCAGTAGAAAAGCATAACTCAGTAAAAAATATTTGGAGGATTTTACCTTGAAAAGAGATCCTATTTTATATGTGACAGGAGAGATGTGATATGACGTTGATGATGGGACAGGGATCTGTTGCCAATGCCAAGAGTACTTGTTAGACAAGCCTCCCCAAACCAAGCCAGTTTACTCTTTGTTCGCCCAACGTCCACTGTATAATTTACTCTAAACTATTGATCATTATGAAGTTGTAATAACCAAATTGTACATGGATCAAAATTGAAGAGGAAAATATGCAAATGATGACAATTCCCTAGCTGTAATATTTATCTATGATGGATAAAAACGGCTGTTAAAATCCAAACTGAATGTTTTTGATCTGTGCTAACTGTCATAATTTTGCTAAATAAAAATTACTATGATTACTTTATGAGTCATTTTTTATTGCCGTAAAGAGTACAAAATCGTTTGTAGGGAATTAGTGCAGTTTGAATTTGTACAATGTGTAGCCCTGTTATCAGATATAGATTGGTGTACTTGACTTGAACAATAATTTGGTTATATTGTATTGTTGCGAGCACAAGTCACTTGTAAGGATAAGTCTTAATCTGAATGCTCTGGCATAGCATGTGAATCGGATTCAAGCTTTATATTGTGGTAGATGTGTTCACTTTAGGAACCATTTTACCTAAGACGAAATTATAAACATGGTCTTTTGTGAAACTACTTTAAGGCCAACTTACCAAGGAAGCTTTAGTCTGTTTTCGTAAATAAATTGACAATGAAAAGGTTTTGTATAAATAATACTCACTACAAAACAGATTAAATTATAGGTATTTGTCAAGTAACAAAACGCAGATTTTTTTATTTCATTCACTAAATTTTTATATTCGGGAAAGTCACGAACAATCTCACAGAATGAGATGGTTCGAGTAAAATGCAATTTTGATTCAAAGTTTAACAAATCTCTCAAAGAATTGGTAACTGTCCGAGCAATTTTTTTTTCTGGCTGACGCTGGTGCCATTGCAATGGTAAGTGGTATGAAAAGTCTATGCAAAAAAAACTACCAACAATTGATCAGAGGATACTGATAACAATAATGATACATGAAAAATGAAATGTAATTGTTAAATGCGTGTGCGTACAATTGAAAACGAATGATAAATAGAAGGGAAGTTAAATTCTGTAGAGACATATCGTTAATAAATATATGAAGGCATAAAAGAAATAATAATAAATTAAGGTGTAGGATATTTAAAAGTAATAATAGTGAAGCAGTAAAAATCACTGTTAAATGTATTGACAGTTCTGTTCATATTTTTATTTCATTCCATATTTTTTACTTATTTTTGCAGTATTCAAACGACAGCACGAATTGGGTCACCCATATTCCACTCCAAACATCGGCTTTTCAAAGGTAAGCAAATATTTCCCATTTTACTTTACTTTCATTTGCGTCAGCAAACACAAGTGGTTACAAAGTGGATTCTAGAAAAATGTGATAAAAGCTTAAAATGACGGGCGGTAGTTGATTGATGAGTGTAGTTGAATATAAAAAACTGTGAAAGTCAAATAAAAAAATACGGCTTCTTTATTCAAATTTGTTGTTTTATCAGACAATTATAACATTTCAAAGTAATAATGAAACAAGTTGACTTTTTCTGTAGAAAACCGAAAGCGGTAGTCTATGTGGAAAAGAGGGAAATTAACACTTTCTCTAAAACGATCGCGACAAATACAGATCATGGCTAGTTTAATGGATTTCCATTTCAAGACGCATTCGTCAATTCACACATTTTTGTCATGTGCCAAAACCAAAAGTTTACTACTATCTTGCCGCCAAGTGCTTCTCACTTCCAAAATTATTTATAAGAACTGATACATTTTCCGACATAGCTTTTATCTAGTTTTTTATCTAGATTGTTTTTCCAGTTCCCTATTTCATAGCCAAGAACCCTTTTGAAACATTAGAATTAGCCTATGATTGCAATTCAATACAACGAAATGGGAATCTAAGCATCTCACGCTCCTTTCCTCAATTGCATTGCTGGTATGTAAATGATTTTTCTTGTGTACACCGACACTTGTTGAGCAAACAAAAAG
>JAANSQ010001939.1:0-13293 GCA_036850885.1 Lepidocyrtinus dapeste | reverse complement strand
TCAGCCATTTGCGTCATGAATGCGTCCAGAACGGGAGTTTGATCTCGAGAAAGACCTGGTCCGGATTCGTAATTTCTTTTCTTTGGAGGCACATACTTAAGCGATGAGTTAAACAAAAGTGACGTTGCTCGCTCTATCTCTGATGAATAATTTTGTCCTAGTTTTTTAACGATTTGTCCCATGGGTACCAAACGCATTTCCGTCGTCAATACTGCGGGATGATATTTCAGAGATTTTTTCCAATTTGTTAGTAGCTTGGCTGCACTTTCTAGAGACATTTTTGTTAGATCGGTTGTGTGATAAGCTGAGTCACCCCCAATAAACTTCAAGGAATGTTCAATTCCTTTTCTTATCACTCCTCGGCTGGTTTCGTTTCCAGAATCCTCATGTATGATAAGGAATGACATTTCTTCCGCAAATTTAATCAAATCAAATAACGCTTGGGATAGTTGACTGTCATACGGCTTATCGCTTCGTAGCTCAATTTCAATCGCTCCGCCTCCATAGATGGTATTTACGACATGGGTGCCATAGTCATTAAAAAATTTATTCCATACCTGCACCGTCTCATGATCGCTTTCATTGAAGGCTGGTAAACCTCTTACAGTTTCTTGGAATTCTTCTGTCAAGTCAAGTCGATCGTTTATCTGAAGCTCGAACAGTCTGACTTCCCTGGTGGCACTAAGAGAGCAGCTATCATTTTTGAAAGAAACCGATTTGATATTATGACCAGGCTTAAAGGTTCCGGTAAAGTTGTCACTAGACATAGTTCCGTCAATCCCGAGACTTTTAAGTCGGTACTGAATATACTCTTCTTTATTATCGAAAAGTTGAAAGTGTTCTCTCCCGGAAATGTCGATGTTGCATGTTAAAGATTTAGCAATCATAAAACCAATGTCGGATTGTTTCAAGTCTCCCAACACGAAAGGCGAAGAGGTGAGATAGGTATCCTTAAAAACGTTGTAACCATGACCAGCTATTGTGTCGGATGGAAAAACTGGAGCCTTAATGCCCAATGCCTTTTCAATCAGATTCCTTGTCGCTTCATCGTGCTTGATTGAAGTCAATAATTCTAAAATCGCAGTGGCCGTTTTAGGGACGTCGTCCATGGTATTGATGTTCCTCATGTTTAGAGCCTTCTGAAGATAGGGAAGGGATTCGGGAAATTTTCGTTTTAACTCAGCGTCAACTTTTTCCTCCCACACATGTTTCAGAAGTTGTGATATTTCCGTATTAACTACTCCGATCAAAGCATTTGATAAAACGCCCAAGTAAAAGACTACTCGGTCATTTTTATTTGGAAGGAGTTTAAAGGTGGTGGACGTAATATTGAAATCGTCGGAATCGCGGAACGCTGAACGGAAGACCCCAAGTCCAATCGGATCACTCCCTTTCTCAGCGACCAACTCCAACTTTTCAAATAAATTACGAGGGTAGTACTCATTGTTGGGAAGTTTCGCAAATCCGTTAACCATTGGAAGCTCATGATCTCTTGGTCTGTTCTCAGCCACAGTGATAATTGTCGGTCGGGGATACTGGCTGAAATCTTCAATTACTTCCTTAAATTGTGCAAGCCTCATTTCAGGCCTTCGTTTGTTTCTCTTGGTTTCTGAACAAAAGTGCGACAGTACAAATATAACGTTGGAGTAGTTTTCATCAGTAATTTTTGTTCGGAATGAGTCAAGTCCACGAAGCATTTGTACGAACTGAGATCCCCTTCCATTAAATCGGTTGTCATGAAATTTATGAAAAATTAGGACCACGTTGGGAATTCGTTCTTTTAGCTCTTCATGGCTGTCGAGATAATCCTCAAGAGTAGCCAAAAACATTGCATCTTGTTCTAAACCGCGGGTGTCACCAAGACCTGGAGTGTCAATCACACGTAGTTCTGTATTTGCAACACCGAGCTCGTCAATAGGTACAGGAATACGGAACTCGCTTTACATAATTTTAATATTACAACATGATTAATTTGAAATAAAAATCAGGGAAGGTACTGTTTTTTTATATGAAACTTACTGGATGTCCTTCGTTGTAGACTTTTCACCTCCCGTTTTAGTTACATTTGGATTGTCAAATAACAAGTTAATCTATAAAATATTAACTTTATTAATGCATAAATACTGTTTGTGTTCAAAAACATGGTTGAATTAATTTAGCATCTTATTCTTACTGCTGAAGACTTCCCACTTCCGGTCGATCCAATCAACATGATGTATGCATTTTTTGAGCTTCTTCTAGATTTCATTGATTGATGAGCAGCACGTAAGCCAGGATGAGTTTCATACTTTTCGTTCATCAGCATTTTGATAACGTCATCCATGGTTGTAGGGACCTCGATCAATGGTGGAACTACAGTTAGGTATTAATTATACATGATTCTTTTTTTAGAATAACTCAACAGAATTGAAGTGTTTAAGATGAAACAAATTCAGATAAGAATAATGTGTTGATTACATGCTTCCGAACGGGGAGGCTTGACTCTAGGTTCAAACAAGCTATCGTCACAATTGCATTCGTAGGACCCTATGTCTCCCTTAAAATCCTAAAAAATATTTCAGGCTTTAGTTTCCAGATTCCAGTGCCTTTTACAGTAATTAAATGTACTTGTGAATGCTTACCTCAACAATTTCTTCTGATATTAGTCTCTCTTCTTCCATTTCAGATTCTTCTCCAGCGAAAACGCTGAGTGTGCAACCCCTCCTTAATCTTAGTGAAGTCACTTTGGTCATGTAATCTTCTGGGAATACTTTTGGTAAGTATTTTTCTGGCAGCCCAGTTGTTTCCTCCATGTCAATGTAAAGCGCGTGGCAATTGCGACAACCTCCGCCCAAATATGCCCGAGCGCAGGAATTCTTTTTCATAAAAATGTCAGAGCACTTGCATTCCTAAAAGAAAATTAATTATAAAATTACCTATGCAAATATTTTGCCGGCCTGAGAAGATCTCAATTAATCAAATATTTAAAAACTCACCTTAGTGCAGGTACAACTTGCAGATGCAATGTCCGTTAGATTCAGATTCAGCATTGGATACTCTCCGTGATTTAGAGTTTCACAATGCCCATCGAAGTAAGTTTCATTACAGAGCTCCATAGAACAGGAACTTTCAATTGTGATTGATTGGGTATCAGCCCAACTTCCTGTATCTGAACGATGATCATCGTGTACGCTGATTGATTGGTCTCTATCTAGAAGTGGAAGTTGTTGGCCTGTGAAATTCGTTTCAGAGTGAAGTACTCCACATTTCTTTTGGGTAAAGTAATATTGGCAGTGGGAAAATTGAGACAAGCTGAGGACAATAAAAATACTGCAAAATATCCTCACAGGTAACATCCTGACTGGTGGCTGTCTGCTGTTCTGATTTAATTAATTTCAGTACATTGAGCCACCAATGAAAAGAACTTAAAAATTTGATTTGCTTGACTTTGGAATCTTGAAGCTTCAAGGGAGAAAGCAAAACAAGCTATGGGTAAAATGTAACCTGTGTCAAGATTTTTATGCCAGTTTTTCAAATTTTAAGCACCAATTTCTTGTTAATAAATTATTAGCTAGTACGAAGAAACTGTAAAGTTTTGAGTGACTGATAATCTTTTATAAAGTCAGGTTAAGATCATAACATTCATAGTAAAAAAAAGCGATTTGATAACCTTTATGAACTTAATGTTTATCATTTAGCTTTTGAATGCCATATTCCAGTTGACTTTTTATTCGCAAGGATTTTGCCTAGGGCGCAAAAAAATGTCGTGTAATAAAATTATAAGATTTAATTCATCGCTTTCTTTTTTGATTGAACATGGTATTCAATACCTAATAAATATGTTTTGCGTTATAATCAGCAGATTTGAACAGTTATACGTATAGTCATTTACATCAACATGAAAACTTCTTGAGGTCAACTGTTTTTCCACGAAACTCATATTTTTATCGACACGCGTTTATCAATTCATTATCATACAAACAAAATAAATTCAACTGATGCTACTACAAAATGCTTGAATTTAATTGAAAATGAACATAATCTCGTTCTATGCGTCGTATATGTAGCCAACGAGAAACCATTAAATTAATTTTTGTATGTATAGTATATATAAATGTACACGAATTTAAAGTAAAAAAACAAATTAATCAATTTTATTGCTCATCTTTATTTAAGTTTTAAGATTAAGCTTAAATTCAAAAAAAATTACATTTCAGGATATTTATATGATTCTGAAATAATTTTGTAAAGAAAATGTTGCATTTTAGCCACTCTTTCCAAGTCCATGTCTCCGCTGTCCAACTTTGCCGATATCAATTCCCCCAAAGCGGCATACAGTCTAAGTGAAAGCAATGCAACCGTCGGATCGTTATATATCCCACCAATATGCTCCTCAATCTTTGCATCCTGCAAAGTCATCAACGTCAATGAGTCAACCTCATCCTCTATTTGAGAATCTATCATGTCGTTATTCCAAATATCTTCGTTAAGGAGTTCTTCCACAGTTGAAGTCAAATTAAGAGTTATACTTTCCACAAAATATATTGTTTCTAAGGAATACTTCCGCTTAGACACTGCTTTAAATGCAGGAGTATCCATCAATCGGAACAAAAGACTCATTGTGTTCGGCCAGTGTTCCACGGGTAGGTATGCCCACTTTGCAAACGTAGCCATTTGCGAAGTAGGTTCCAGTTGGGCTGTCCACATTAATGAAATACATGAGTGTTTCAGGAGGATACACATTATCATCCTGAAAAATCTTGACAGACTTATTTTCCACCTCCGACGAACCATTGCTAAGGTGGAATAAATTGAAGTTTACATCTGCCCTCATTTCTTTAACGTCCCAAAATTTCATTAAAGGATTCAATTGCAGCAAAGCGGAAATGGAGTGGACATAAACTCTGGTTTGGACCCACAAACATGTGGTCGGCTGTAAAGAACTTGGTGTGCTCGTCAAACCCGTAAAATTGTAAGTCCATGAGGTACTGGTAATTGACACCAAGAACCATAGTTGGCTTCAGGTCCATATCCATGACCAAATCACCAAACTTCATGTCTTCCACGTTCTTTTCAGTCCAGTCTGCCATTAGGATTTTGGTGCCTGGTTTGAGACAGCCTTTTTGATGGACGACGACGGGTTGTCTCGTTCCTAGATGGGCAAGTAGTTCATCGTGTCTTCGACTAGTTTCTTTTTCCAACGCCATCATCTGTCTCTGGAGTTCAGCCTGCTGTTCATCCCGAATTAGTGACTCATTTCTACGAGCCTCGTCTGCTCTCTGTTGCCACAGCCTAGCTTCGTGTTCGCTTTCCTGCCGAAGTTTCGTTTCATTAGCTTTGTGTTCTAGATCCAACCTTCTCTGCTCCCTTTCCCACTCTAATCTCTTGTCATCCATTTCTTGCTGCCGTTTTGTTCTCTCCGCTTCCATTTTGATCAAATTCGATAACATATCTTGAAGGATTTTGTTATTTTCAGCCATTTGCGTCATGAATGCGTCCAGAACGGGAGTTTGATCTCGAGAAGGTCCCGGTCCTGGTTTGGAACCTGGGCCTATAATTCTACGTGGGGGTACATACCTAAGTGATGAGTGAAACAAAAGTGACGTTGCACGTTCTATCTCAGACGAATAATTTTGTCCTAGCTTTTTAACGATTTGCCCCATGGGCACCAAGCGCATTTCCGTAGTCAGTACTGCTGGATGATATTTCAGGGATTTTTTCCAATTTGTCATAAGCTTGGCTGCCTTTTCTAGAGACATCTTTGTCAAGTCTGTAGTATGATAAGCTGAGTCACCCCCTATAAATTTCAAGGAATGTTCAATTCCTGTGCCAATCACTCCTCGGCTAGTTTCGCCTCCGGAATCTTCGGGGATACTAAGAAATGACATATCTTCCGCAAATCTAATCAAATCAAATAACGCTTGCGACAGTTGGGTGTCATAGGGCTTATCGCTTCGTAGCTCAATTTCAATCGCTCCGCCTCCATAAATGTTATTCACAACATGGGTGCCATAGTCATTAAAAAATTTATTCCATGACTGCACATTCTCATGATCGCTTTCATTGAAGGCTGGCAGGCCTTTCACAGTGTTTTGGAATTCTTCTGTTAGGTCAAGCTGGTCGTTTATCTGAAGCTCGAAAAGTCTCATTTCTCTAGTCGCACTAAGTGTACATCCACCATTTTTAAAGGAAATCGATTTGATATTATGACCTGGTTTAATAGTTCCTGTAAAGTTATCACTAGACACGATACCTTCAATGCCGAGACTTTTAAGTCGGTACTGAATATACTCATCTCTATTTTCAAACAGTTGAAAGCGCTCCTTCCAGGAAATATCGATGTTACATGTCAAGGATTTGGCGATCATAAACCCAATGTCGGAGTGCTTCAAGTCTCCCAACACGAAAGGCGAAGAGGTGATATGGGTATCCTTGAAAACGTTATATCCGTGCCCAGCTATTGTGTCTGATGGAAAAACTGGAGCTTTGATGCCCAACCCTTTTTCAATCAGAATTCTTGTCGCCTCATCGTGCTTTATTGCAGTCAATAATTCTAAAATCGCAGTGGCAGTTTTGGGAACATCGTCCATGGTATTGACGTTCCTCATGTTCAAAGCTTTCTGAAGATAAGGAAGGGATTCAGGAAATTTTCGTTTCAACTTGGAGTCAAGCTTTTCCTCCCACACATGCTGAAGATGTATAGATACTTCCGTTTTCACCACTCCTAATAATGCATTGGATAACACGCCCAAGTAAAAGGTTACCCTATCATTGTGATGAGGTAACAGCTTGAATGTAGAGGGCGTGATGTTGAAATAATCGGAGTCACGGAACGCAGTTCGAAATACCCCAAGTCCAATCGGATCATTCCCTTTCTTAGCGACTAACTCCAACTTTTCGAATAAATTTCGAGGGTAGTACTCATTATTGGGGAGTTTGGCAAATCCATTTACCATAGGAAGGGCATGTTCTTCAGGTTTGTTCTCAGCTACAGCGATAATTGTTGGTCGTGGAAACTGGCTGAAGTCCTCAATCACTTCCTTAAATTGACCAAGCCTTCGTTGAGGTCTTTGTTTGTTTCTCAAGGTTTCCGAGCAAAAGTGCGACAGTACAAATATAACGTTGGAGTAGTTCTCATCTGTAATTCTATTTCGGAATGAATCAAACCCTCGTAGCATTCTGACAAATCCAGAGCCACTCCCATTAAATCGGTTATCAAAATATTTATGAAAAATTAAAACCACGTTAGGGATTCTGTCGTTGAGCTCTTCATGGGTGTCCAGATAATGCTCTAGTGTGGCTAAAAACATTNTGTCCAGATAATGCTCTAGTGTGGCTAAAAACATTGCCTCTTGTTCTAAGCCACGGGTATCAGAAAGGCCTGGAGTGTCAATTACGCGGAGTTCTGAGTTGGCCACGCCCAGCTCGTCGATAGGCACAGGCATGCGAAACTCGCTATAAATCAGGCGAATAATTACAGTTTCTAATTGTTATGCATTTTTAAGCTTTAATTGCACTTTACTTACTGAATATCCGTTGTAGTAGACTTTGCGCCTCCCACCGTAGTCAAATGGGGATGGTCAAATAATAAATTAATCTGTAAAGATTGAAAATCCTTATCTTACTGGAAATACTTAATTGTTCATTTCAAAAACTTTCTAATATTTTCGCTCTTTACCGCTGATGACTTTCCACTTCCGGTAGATCCTAATAACAGGATATAGACATTCTTCGAAGTACGCTTTGATTTTATTGAGTCAAAGGCCGCTCGTAGAGCTGGGTGATTTTTATATTCCTGGTGTTCTTAGCATCTTGATTACATCATCCAGACTTGTTGGGACGTCGATTAATGGAGGATCTGTAATTAAATGGTTTATTATGTGTTTCATCAGTAATATAGCTTTGTTCCACTTGATTCTTCGAAATCAAAACTATATTACATGATGCCGGTCGAGGCGGCTTCACCCTTGGCCTAAACTGTCTATCATCACATTGGCATTCATAAGATCCTATTTCTGTTTTGAAGTTCTGGAATGTGAATCAAAATTATAAATGACCATATCTAGTATGTAATTGAGAACGGTCGTTAATACATTAGCTAAAAAAATGCTATCTCAAAGGGCAAAACTGGCAGCAGTTACCTCCACCACTTCATCCCGTATTTCTAATCCTTCCTCCTCCGCCTGAATTTGATATTTACTATAGACTTCCTCTCTTTCCTGGAGGATAAACGGTAAGTGTACAGCCCTTCCTTAATCTTAGTGAAGTCACTTGGCTTATGTATTCGCTTGGGAATTCTTTTATTTCGTCTTCTCCATACAGTTCTGTTTGTTGCATGTCAATGTAAAGAGCATGGCAGTCGCGACACCCTCCGCCCAAGTATGCCCGAGCACAAGAAGTTTTTTTCATAAAAATGTCAGAGCAATTGCATTCCTACAAATTATACATTTTACGCTTGTTACTAACGTGATGTATGTACATGATAATAAAATTATTTTCAAAAGTTACCTTAATACAGGTGCAACTTGCTGATGCAATTTCCGTTAGATTCAGATTTAAAACTGGGTACTTTCCTGACCTTAAAATCTGACAATTCCCATGGAAGTAACTTTCATTGCAGAGTTGCATCTGGCAAGAATTTTCAATTGTGATTGATTTGGTATCAGTCCACCTTCCTGAATCTGAACGATAATCATCTTGTAGATTGATTGATTGGCCAGTGTCAGAAATATTAAGTTGTTCTCCAGCAAAATTTGCTTCGGAGTGAAGCACTCCACATTGCTTTTCGGTGTAGTAATATTGACAATAGGAAATTTGGGGTAGAAGCAACGCTACAAGGAAGCTATATAAAACGTAAAGAATAACTTCAACAGCCATTACTTTTGATTTTTGATTGATTGCTATTGAAGGAAAAACAAGGTACTGGACAAAAATTTAACGTATGCATAGATTTTTATATATGCGTCTTCTTCAATTTATCATTGGATCATTAAATTCGTCGTATAAAAATGGTGACATTACGGTGAAACTTAAACTTTCCAAGTAAACTTATTTCTGGAAGAAATCACACATCAGCCAGAAATAAAAAAAAATAAATTGATAACCTTTTCAGACTTAAGGTTTAATATACTTTATGATTTTTTAATGAATTCATGATGAATTTTTGAACAAACAAAATATCAAGAGCCAGGCAAGAATTAAGATGTTTTTTATTGCATTAATATAATATGCTTACATTGAGCAGTAAGTTTTTTGAATTTTTCTTAGCTATCACACTTTCCATTAAAGCAAAACTCGTACATTTTTATTTTACCTACTATGATAAGTACTAAGTAGGTCCCTGATTTCCAAGCAACTCATCAACCCGGTAATCAATATTAGTTTATCCAAAGCAGACAAATTAAATGAATGGATATCTTTAAGCAGAAATCCGCTGAAGAAAAATTCTAAAACAAAGTACATTGCATGTTCTTGTCATTTACCTTCCACATGGTTTTAGAGATGGCGTGTAATCCCTACTTTTCATGATTGATGTGCTTATCGCATCTCTGACTTACTGAGTAAACGCTGCCCAATCTTATTTAGTTTTTTAAACCATGTAGTGCTAAAATAATACTATGCACTTAAACTACATACTGAATTTATGCAATCTGATTAATTATTTATAAGTTGCATTCAATATCTATGCTACTGCACGTCATTACTCTAACTTGTTACAGTCAAGTAAAGTAAAGAGCATTTTTACATATTTTAAGGAACAAGCCATGCACAGATTTCGTTTTTCTAATTATTTGTATATAAATTAAACAGAGCCTATGAGGATGTTACATTGGTATGCACTTGTACAACTTTAATGTTTCAATAGCGCCGATATTCACGAACTAATTGGAAATGAATTGTCTCATTAGACAGGTTCGAGAAACTAATGCAAATTTCTTACTTAAGGCTAAAGCTATAACGACACCAAATGAAAGGGAGCAGAAATGCATAGTCATTTTCTTGAAATCCATTTGTTTGAGTAAATCTACTGTGTTTTAAATACTAATTATTGGTAAAGCATTATTTTTGGCAGAGTCATCGATGAATTTTACAAATTTGTAAGTTTTCGAATGAATCTATGCAGTAAAAGCTCAGTAAAGCTAAATTATTCTTCTCTAAACAACATCTGCATCAAAATGCTAGCTCTACCTACACTTGTTTGAGTCCGTCTGTTTCTTAGAATTCATTAAGAGGGAGTTGTGGGAGGAAATCCGCTATTTTCAGGAAGTGAATAAATTCATGCGCAAATGTGCATTACGCAGTTAATCAGTCTACAGTGTACCTTTCCTTTTGCATCTCAATCAGTAGAAACGCTTGAATAAAATTTGCATCATATATGGTGTAACTTGCATTACTTTTGATGTACAGCAATTTCCAACGTGCGTGTATATTCTTCATGAGAATCTTACGTGGTCATCTTATATTTACTTTAAATATACAAAAGATGCACAAATGTTAAAATGAAGAATGATGAGGATGATGAAAATTTTACGGACTTCCTTTCAGTAGAAGAAGGATGTAATTTTATTGCTAGTTCTAAAGAGTTCATTCCTCGGACTCGCTACATGAGTTAAAGAACCTGTTTGCTGTTTTTTGTTTGTTTACCATTTAGATAGCAAAAAGCTCATCACTGAGACCAAACAGTGTTTTACAAGATGTTAGGCACATGCATAAAAAAATTCAAATGGAAACAATTTTCTCTAAAACCGATTACTACACAAAATGTTTTGACGAAACACTCTGCCAAATATGGATGCATTCATTAGTCTTGGTTACTATCTCCGAATTCTCCAACAGGCCAATACCTATCGAAGCTGGGCAATTTCAATCCAAGACCATCATGATGTGTTCATGCAAATGACATTTCATCAATTTTTTAAGCTTTTTTTTGGCAACTTTGAAGATGCCATGAGTACCAAATCATCACATTTTAGAAGAGCAAGGTCGTATCATATCGACCCAATCTGATGATGATCTTTATTCTAAAGTATGACCCAACAGCTAGCTCACTTTACTCCGATGCAAAATTAAAAGACGTCAGCAATCAAATGCTTTGCTACATAGAGTTACCAGAATAGAAAATGCGCACGTATTTAAGTCAACGAATTATTCAATGACATTTACTCCTTCAACATCAAACTTTATGACAGCAAGCATTTTTATAGAACTCCACATTCGATCCATGACACCGTCTAAGCTTAAGTTTAACTCTAAATCTAAAAATACTTAATGGAAAAATCCAAGTTAAAGGAAAGGATAAAGGATTTCCATAGAATTAAGTAAAACCACAGCAGCACTACAATTAGAACAGGTGCCAGTCTCTCGTAGTGACATGTATTCTAGTTGCTCCATTTCTCCTCATTCTTTCTAACGAATATTTATACCCATGGATATCTAACCAGACCTGCAATGAATAGTAGTTAAATAGAGACCGCAAAGCATTTATTTTAACACGTCAAGCAGAAAGGATATAACATCTTCCCATTCCCTAAAAAAACTAATAAACCTAACCATCAATATCATCATCATCATCATGTCACATCCTTTTTTATTTGTAAATGCATACCCCCCAACTCTAACCACTAATCCTTTTCGCTGTATTTAAGTTAAGACCATGCACGGTAATCTTTACAAGAATATTTTTTTTATCCTTTTTAGACATGTACACTCACATGGTACTTGCATACTGCCAACATCTTCATCACAATTACAATCATGTTACGTACCTAACAACAATTTTTTTTTCGTCTTACATTTTTTTGGGGCTGGGTTAAACTAAACTTGCCTTTGCGTTGCCTACCTTAATGTACAATAGAAGTTGATTGGTAAAAAAATCTACTCTAGGGAATATTTTGCAGCTGGATATAGTGGATAGATTTCAAGGTCTGCGTATCTTCCTCGGATATTTAGTCTTAGATTGTTGAGGTGCTTTAGTGTCCACTTTACTTCCACTCCTCAAACCCGAAGAACCACTTCAGTCTGTACTTGTGCATTTGGCCGAGAAAGAGTTTAACTGGTGCCGATCCGATCCCTCTTTTTTGAGAATAATTTAGCGTATAAGCTTTCTGCAAAATGGCTGGCAAAACTGTTTTTGTTACTGGAGGTGAGTCTAAATTGTTTTTCAAAATATATCACATTACTTTGACCTTTGCGGAGGATATAGATTTTTTGTGTTGAATTCGTTTTGCATATAAGGTGCGGGCTACATTGGAAGTCATTGTTGTGTCGAGTTGATCGAAGCAGGTTTTAATGTTGTCGCTGTTGATAATTTCGCCAACAGGTATTTTGTAACTATTTTGCATGCAGTTTTTTGATATGCAATGAATCATTGGATGATTAAAAGTCCTAATTTTTAAATTACAAATAGTGTTGAAGAAGATGGGGTCGCCACTGCTCTTAAAAGGGTGGAACAGATTACCGGGAAATCTGTTGTTTTCTACAAGTGCGATCTTTTGGATAGAGAACGTGTGATGAAAATTTTTGATCAGGTAGACCATCTTTCATTATTCGAGGAGACAGTGTAATAGGCATATGATAATGAAGTAAGATGAATCATGCGGTATCAATTTCAGCATAAAATTGACTGTGTCATTCACTTCGCCGCATTGAAGGCCGTTGGCGAATCGATGCAGTTGCCTCTTCAATACTACAAAAACAACTTGATTGGAACTATCAACTTGTTGGAGGTACACATGACTATGCATATGATGATTTTTTATGCAAACATTTTAATACTTCAGCACTTAAATAAAGCAAATGCATGATTGGGGCAATATGAATCAATTATATAATGAAATGTAGAATTTTGATTTAACGAATTGAAAACTCTTTTTTCAATGTCTACAGGCCATGCAGTCCACCAACTGCTATGATCTTGTATTTTCAAGGTAATTATCCATTATGTAATCTTTTTATTTATTCAACTGCTTCCAGAGGAAACCTGTTAGAGGTAAAATTAACCTGTTTTATGTAAACTTTGTAAAGCTCCTGCTGTGTTTATGGAGATCCGGAGTTTTTGCCTATTACTGAAGGTACGGATCATGAGGACAACGAAAAATGAATATGTGCTCCATGGCGATATTACATAATGTCATAATGGAATCTCATTTGAATTTGGTTTGGTTTTAGAACATCCTACTGGAAATGTAACCAATGTTTACGGACGGACTAAATATTTCATCGAAGAAATGCTTAAGGATTTGTCCCGTTCTAATCCAGTACGTTTCAAATAATTCATTTACCAAAGTATGTTTAAGTCGGAATCCGTTACAATTG
>JAANSQ010001938.1:0-13300 GCA_036850885.1 Lepidocyrtinus dapeste | reverse complement strand
TCCTGTTGTTCGTTTCTAGACTTGCATGGTAGCTTCCAACATTATTACTAGGTTTTTTATAATGAGCCATAATATTATTTTGAAGTGAACACACGGGAAAAACTTTTGTGTTGTGTACAAGTGTCCCTTCTCCCTTGTTAATTCTTTGATTACTTAGGCACTTTGCTTTGCTCAGAGCAAGTGGCAGAGATACCACCACCAGAAGAAATACAATAAAAACTAAAATGCCTTTATTTTATGGGGTTACAGTTCCATCCTCTTGGCCTGCTGGACTATGTAATGAATAGGAGCAATGAGCATGTATATTTATTATAATACAATTTCTGTACTATTTTTTTATTTATGCAGTTGACTCCATAAAATGCGTATTGTGAAGTGTTGTGAGGAAATGCCGGTCATAAATTATGCGGCCAACCAAGTTTCAGCCGCGTTTCTCTATACTACATTCTCTAGCTAGTGTAGCATTTGCATGTATTAATGTAGGTGAGGCTGAAGAGAGTAGGCAGTAGCCAGTGAAAATAGTAATACTGAGTATATATTTTTTGATGGAATGTTGAGGCGGGTCTAGAATCCATCTTCTTGGAAAATTTTTCCCCCCCTTCAATGGTATCTCACTCTCTCGTCCATCTTTTTTCAGAGCTCGCACAGGTAGATAACAAAAGTATGATGAATATACATAAGATAATCATTTATTGTTATTATTATTGCTTAAGTAATACCGCATAATATAATACTTTTCTGCACGTTATCATTACCACTCCATACTTTTTTTTCTCGGTGAGCTCCCAGTGTCCTCAAGGAATGTAGGAGAAAAGTGGAGGAAGAAGATTACTGGGATCATCTTCAACTCTTATGATAGGTACTTGATGTCGGGGCGTGTATATTATTTTCCTCTAGAAAACATTTTTTCCTCCGAAAATATTATGTCTTCAAGGCTCTTTGCATTTTTATTATTATTACTGAGTAGAGTCAAACTGTAGTGTTTGGCTAAAACGCTCATTCTTTCTGTCCACCTCCTTTATTTTCTCTCGCTCGTCCTGTCCATATTGAATTAATGATTATGTGTGTTCTTCTTGTTCTGCACATACATCTGTCTGTCACTCTATTCTGCAGTTCAGGCTAATCTACGATAATAATCTCGGGAGGATTAAAAAAGGTCGAAACCGAAGCTAAAGCATTATTCTCTATTATCCTGTAAAATAAATATGTTGTAATAAGAAAAAAAAGGAATTAAACAAGTTTGCAAAAATCCCTTCAAGGCTTTGATGTGCTCTTCACTAAAAAAAATCTACAGAGTAACCACACACATACTCAGATTCAAAGAAAGCTAAGCCAGCATAAGCCATACAAGAGTTGAATTATGTACGGAATAAAATTTTACACTTGTGTGCATTTTACGATCTAGTGGGATCCCAGGTAAGGCTGCGCCTTTAACGTGGGACATTTTCCCGGTATGAGTTCATATTATCTTAGCTTGTTGCTTATATGCGATTTTTTCTCTGGATACTTGTATTTTTCAAGATACTTTAGGATGATTCCCACAATCAATAAGAGTATCAACACATCGCCCTCGTAAAAACTTTATTACGATGGGGTGATGGGATAGAGATGCTGACATGATTTTCTTTTTTAGTCATGCGGTCAGGTACTCATAATCAGGTAGATCGTAACCTATTTGACCCTACTTGCATCATTGACATGACAACATGGTATGTCATAGGAATTCCTAGTCACAATCCTCATTCGCCATTTGCGTCCGTCATGATATCATTCTTAGAGAATCTACTCATCTTCCTATATTCAAGATGGTCAAGTAGAATGTATCCATTCATCAAATCTGTTAATGTGACACATGACATATTTCTTGATTTCTTAAATGGGGAAAGATTCTTCAACTTTAGGTTTTTTTGGGCTCTTGCAAACATTCGGTATTTTGCAGTGTCATTGTCACTGAGTGATCATGACAACACATTTGGTCCATATCATATTTTTTAGGATTCGAAATATTTCAAAATGATGATAAGGAATGATGACTAGCCACGTTTTCCGCTACTTGAATATATATTTTTTTCTTAATCCGAAACAAATATTATAAATATACAAAAAGGTGACAGGAATGACACGACTCAACTGTCTCCGCAAAAAATAACACCCCCACCGGCTTTCCTTTTCCCATTGGGGAATTCAGCGTACATCATTCCAAGTCATGATCCATCACTCTGCTTTTCCTCTACCGCCTGCTGCTCTAGGCTCTTGATATCTTCTTGAGATTGAATGTCAGTTGACAAGGGACAATTGTACTGTATATTTTTTTATCTAAAGTAATCACCTTTTGGACTACGAAAGAAAATTATTGTTCATGTGCAAGCATCTCATCATACTCCTTTATCAACTATGAACAATCTACTGTCACGACTTAATATTTACAGCGAAAGGGTTGACAATTAAATAGGGAAATTGGGATGCGTGATTTATACACATTGTTTAAAAATAGATCAAAAAAAATTAAACGATATTAAATATTACTTTTGAGAAAATGTACGCTAAATGACTACATTTATTTTTCTTTACAGATTCCGCATAGACAATACAGATCACATAATTGATGTGAATCGGGATAATCTACCGTACGATCAAGTGAACATCATCTGTCCCGTATATGCGCCGGGGACGAGAGAAGAAGATGCAGAGAAATACATCATTTATAACGTGAGTGTTTTACACGACATATTCTTTTATTGCTTTGTAGTACCTCTCTCGCGCACTCTCTCTTTTAAGCAGTTTTTTTATATCAAGCCACAATTGCTACATTTTATTGCTTTATTTCTCAAGTATTAATAAGATTAAGTATGCTTTTGAAAAGGCTCTGCTTCATTGTCATTTATTACCATTGGAAATGCAAACACAGAGCGATAAAAATAGATGAGTTAATGTACCTTGTCACACTCCCATTTTTGCATTGTGTGTCATGGAATGAATTTAAGGTACGTCTTTTTGTCAAAGATACAAATCTTTGTATACGTCACATTCATTTGCATATGACAATTCCTGTATTCATTATAAATAGAAATTAGACACGAACTCGGAATTGAATCATGGCTCAAGAATTTTTCTAAAGTGTGACTCAGTTTCTTATAGAATTGATCTACAATTCTCTTACTAAATTACTAGTTGGGTAATCTTTTTTACCCGTACGTTGCATTTATTACATTTTACTTTGTCTACGTTCATCTCTTCATCTTCGCCATGGAATCTAAAGTCTGAACGATATCTACATGAACTAGCTTTCATCCAATAAAAACTATAAACTCATCCATCCATCAATTCCACTTTTACCATTCATCCAGGTAAAAGCTTTTTCCAATGTCTAAAGGAATTTCATGGAAAGCGAAGAAAATATCATAGACATTTTNTGGAAAGCGAAGAAAATATCATAGACATTTTCCAAAGTGACTTGTCATGTCATGTCGTCCTACCACCTTCATATCACTTTCTTTCCATAGCTCAAAAAATATTTGAGAAGGAGCTTGGTTTAAACTACTAAATTTTTTTGGTAGTTTGCGATAAATCTTGCGAGTTATAAATATTTGAAAAACTGATTTGGACACAATTTCATACACGTCTGCAAACTTCCCTACAGCTTTAAGGATATCACACCCGCGACATACGATACTTGGTCAAATTCTGATTTTCAAAAAGCAATTTGCAATTTGGCTTAGTTGTACCATAACTACCGCTTAAAGGTGAACTGGTTAACCCTTCTTTAACAAAAGCTTTTTAAAAATTAGGGTACCCATTTTAATATTTTTAATATCCTTTGGTTCGTGTTGCTTTTGTTCTTTTTTTATTTTTTGCCATAAAAATGATTTTCTCAGGGTGTACGAAAGAGCAGGATGGGAGGATCGGCTAATGAATAACAAAATAAACAGTTTTTTTTCTGCGTCTTCTACATGCTTCAAGTTGCATTGGTTTTGTTGAAAAAAAAAGATTTCCTTTAAATGTACAGATGGAAGCAGCGTGTATAACCAGGTCAAGAAATCACATTTTTAATGAGAAATCGTGAGGTAATTTTTCGCTCTTGTTTGGAGCATTGGACTTTCTGTCGTGACTCAAATGTCGATACCATAAAATAATAATAAGTCCCATCAACATCATCATCATGTTCGTGAAAAGATGAGCTTTTTTTCTATCTCGTGAATTTTTGGTCCAGTTTTCTATTCCTCACCTATTTAACAGTGTAACATTATTGGTTTGATAGTTTAGCCGAAAACTAGGCTTTCTCTTTATTATTCGATTGGTCCAAATTTTTCCTCTTGCGTCATGCAAATAAATTAGCCAACCTAATTGAGTAATTTACATTGTAGATTTGCCAGATTTTGCTAGATTTACGAAAGTTGTATGTTTTTTTAAAGAAAGAACGTTTTTACGACAGCTTGCCGCAATAGAAAATTGACCAGCGATATGTAAATTATGTGAATATAGACTGTCTTGTCTTGCATGAGTATAACGAAAGGAAAACGTCCAATTCGTTAAAATGAATGATATGATGGCTTAATTCTAAATAGCCTAGTGATATAGCATTCAATTAAATTGACTCTTTTTGTACACTTGCTAAATATTCGCCGCAGATCTCAAGAGTGACTCAGAATTTCGCTATGCAATTGAAATACTAACAATGGAATAAACACATCAGCTTGTGCGCCTGTCTGCTGTGAAACATGTACGAAGCATTTTTTTTATCTGTTTAGCTTTCTAAATCTTCTGTTTAAATGACCTGTTCCTCTTCGGCAATCTCAAACACTGACTCATTTTAGATGAACTGCATTCCACTTTTTTCGGTTGTTTACACTAAACTTGTAATTCCCTTAAAACTTGTGGTCTTCTTTAAAGCTAAAGGTAATAATCATCACCTTATCCACCATTCCAACAAGACTTAATTAATAAGAATGAGAAAGAGTTCTCCTAGAAAGCTTGAAGACTAGGTAGAGTATAGCAATTTACACTTGTTCCTTTTTTGTTCTCCATGTTTTTAAGTGTTTTTTTTTTGCAAAGCTAAGTACAAACTAAGCTGCATTCTGAATTGAGAAGAATAAGCAATAGACTGTATGCTTTGGCAATCACAGAAAAAAAACCGGCATCTGCTTTCTGAACACAGTAATAAGAAAAGTTGATTCGGACGATGATGAGATGACTCTTATAAATGTGGCAGCTGGTGCCCCTAGTACCAAATCATTGATAAAGAATGATATACTTTGTACTTACCAACAATCAATTGTAATTACGGTAATTTCACACGGAAAAAATACCTTTTATTTACCTTGTTCCTAGAAAGATCATTTATTTTCAAAGAGTACAACATAGCATACAAATGTAGCGTCTTTAAAGACCGGAAAGAAAACTCTTTTTTTTATCCGGATTCAAATTTCTTGTTCCAAATCAGTTCACACGTTGTAGCCAGACTATGGAGCATATCTGTCTAATAGCTTTCCTGTCTTAACATTACTGCGGAATGTGTTTGTGTTGTTTAGCATACGGTCGTTATCGCTCCGCATAATAATAGAGTATTGTTCCTTTAATTTCTTTCCTTAATCGGTCACTCTCCGCTCTACACATCTCGGAATAAAATGCATCATCATCTAGAAAAAAGTTCAACCATTCCTTAATTCATGACTTACTTGACTTGACCACTCTATGGTCTTGCCTAGTCATTAAAATACATAGGTTGTTGTAAGCTGTGAGTCAAGTGTTTCTTGAGTAAACACAACATAACCAATATTTTAGGATTGGTAGGTAATAACTGTCAAAACTCATGATGGAGAGTATGAAGGGGGTCAGGTGAAAACGTCGATATACCAAATTCAATGGAGGAAGGTACATTACCTAAACATTTTTTAAATGCGTCATCCTAATCATAATCATTCTCGTGAACATTATCATCTTGAGCAAGAATGAAAAGAAATAAGCCGGTTTTCATTTCATCAAGCGATCAGGCAGATATATCGTCGTCTCATATTTTTATTTGTGTTTTTTTGTACAATAGTGCACACACCACGGCATTCCCGACTCTTGGTTTTTACAGAATCATACATACTTTATCATGGTTTCTGGGTCAGTTTTTTAGAAATCGTGACCATGTGCTTACCCTTGATCACACAGAGAAGGAGAAATAATCATGCTGGTTATGGCGATGATACAAAGTAAGTAGCCCACTGTAAATGATTTCCTCTTAGAACTTTTGTATCAGCAGGGTGGCAAATTAAATGCTTCTTCATCTCACAAAAAAAAGTAAAACCAATGTTACCCAGAGAAAAGATGAATTGCCCTAGTCTTTGTTTTTATTGTTTTCTTGAGTAAAGAATACTTACAATAAAAAAAACTGAGCTATTGTCTTTTGTGGGTTTGCGTGCGTGTGCGAATTTTTACGCAATTGTCGTAACTTAAGTGGGAGATGTCATACGACGAGATAAAACTGTGTCTGGATTTAAGGCTAGAGACAAACCTAGATTTTTCTGGTATTTTGCGAGACAAAGGGAAAGAATTCTTGCTGTGACATGTCAAGATAGAAATGGAAATGAAGACGACTGTTTGTATGCGTTTAAGTAGGATGGACATGTTTGAAAGTAAGAGTTTCGTTTTACTGCTACACTTCCGTCGCTTCTGAGTAATGAATACTTTGAGAGTTTCTAAGTTTGGTGATAGGAATGACAAGAGGGAATTTAGATTGATAGCATGCTAATTGTCAAAACTGATTAAATTTGGGGGAAGACGAGATCTACGGCTTAAATTGAATTCTGATTAAATGCCAGTTATTTCCGTGACGGTTGGTATTCATCATGTCATCGCTGGGATGGTAAGTACCGCGGAATATTTTTTACTAAAATGGCGGTTTTTATTTAGATGGGAAGAATCCACAGAAAGTATAGTTAAAGGGAGGGCAGATAATCCTTTTAACTTTTTGCTGGGACTGGTGCAGTGTTTCATGATGGCTTCTGTGGTGGGAGGTTTTCTCCTCATTTTCTTGGAATTAAGCCGAGTGTGTGGAAGGATGCGTCTATACCTTTTTTATTTTCGCGTTAGTCTCAAAAGATATATATTTTTGGAGCATTATCATTTGCATAATATTATTTGCTCCGTGAACGCGTTCACTCTTGGCAGCCATATTAGAAAAGTGTAGAGGTTTTTTCTACTCGTTTGGTGACGCTCATCTCATAAAAAAGGATTGTATTTTTGTTGCGAGGTCCTCACAGATAGAGTGTCATCATCAAGGCTTTAGCTATACTTATGTTGCCAACTATTTTTTAGTGTTCTTGTAGAAATGGGGGAACTTGAGAGAAAGTACGAAAGACGTTGAGCCAGAACTAGTCGAAGATTTTACCGCAAGGTTGACTCTTAGCGAGTTTGGAAGGAAATATTTAGGTAATTTTGGTCTAGTGAGATATTCTGCTCTGGATATTTTGATGAATTAATCTGGACAAAAAATTTTGCTTCAAAATAAATATTTTACGCTTACTTCAATGTAGAAGCTTCATAATATTATTTTGTAGTCGACATACCCACAAATATAAGAAGTCAGCCATTTTCATTCTCTTGAAATTTTTCAAGACTATAGACATGTGATGTAACGTCCACTTGTTGTTTTATCACAGGTAAATTTTCTTCAAAGGTATTAGATCATGAGAAACAATTTAGATCCGAAAAGAATCATAGGAGACTTACTATGCATGCGCTTATACGAGTTGACTTTTTATGGTGGAATATTTCACTTCTTTTTATAAAGACACTTGCGTGTCGTTCCATCTTAAGGGTGCGTGCGTGTACACTATTATCTTGCATGGCTGAAAAATGCGTAATAGTCAGAGTAATAAAGTTTGTCTCGAATACTTCATACTAAAGCAATGTATCTCGTAATATCATACATGACCACAATGATAAACAATGAGTAAATTATTTACCAAAAATAGACTTTTTAGACTGATTCTGGGGGTTGTACACTGATTACATTAACAAATAGAACTTCAGAAGGAAGAGGCTTCATTTTTTTGCATCTGATTTGCATCCAAATCGCCAAACTTTTCTCCAGCGGAAAGTTTACTCAAAAAAGTAATTTTTTCAAGAAGACGTTGATGATTTTGTGCATGATTGCAAAAGACACTTTACATTGATTTTTTTCTGGCTTTCAAGACAATCCAATCCAATCCAAGCAAAATATTTACTCCTTTCTAATCAGAGTTGACATTAAGTATGCGTAAAAAAGGGTTCCTCCTTCTTTGTAAAAAAAAACATTTTCTTCGACGTCTTTCAAAGGACAAATTTTTTTGAGTCAAAAACACAAAATATTTTTAACGATTTAACTCGTTTTCATCAACCCTCGGAACGAAGAAAATGGGAGGAATAAGAAAAAAAACACATTTTGTGAAATTGGACATGATTTAGTAATTTGTAAATTGCTAATTTATGCAAAATATAGAACCATCCAACCATCAGCATGATCAGGATTCTTGATGATTGCTACAGAAGAAGAAAAGCAACATTAAAGAATTTACTTTTAGACGAGCGCGCGCGCCCAGCTCAAAAGATGAACGTTTTGGGTTTTGGGACTGATGCACATAACAAAGCATAATTATTCTTTGCAACTGTTGTAAAAACAGGACGAGGAAGAGAAAATAACGTGGCTGAGCCAATTACACATTTAAAAATTTGCCCTTTGTTTGCATAAAAATGCATTAGTTTAGGAAACTGCGAAAATTCATCACCTTGCCCTGTACCATTGCCACTTTGTATTGCGCTAATTGCTCAAAAACTTTTAAACGCTATTTAAGTAGAGATTCTCTACGTTTCAGAGTGTAAGTCATTATGCTCAATCATCATCATGCTCATTGTTGCCATTCAAGTCATCATAAAGTCAGGTCTAATAAGAACAGTCATATATTTGAAAATACCCATTCATAATTTTCTTGTTCAAACTGTGAAATCAAGAGATTATCAAGTTTTTTTTTATTTATCGCTGGACTAGTACGTATTATGATTTTTAAGTACTTTCATATATTTTATTCCATATGATTGTTTTTATACTTCTCTAGAATAATTTGTAGAGGATGATAATAGCGATGATAATAATAATTAATGACAGTATTCATTACCCAGCCTGGCCCTTACGGAATAACTCACGTCTGTGTGCGTGCACACGAACAAAATAATTCCTAAATTTGCCATTTTACTTGGGCAATATGTGCCAAAGCGAAAAAACTTTCATTTTTTTTAAGGAAAAATATCAAAATAAAACGTAAGGAACACATTGGCCATGTATTGAATATTTTTTAAATGAGCTGTGGAGATGGGGACGCTGATCAAATTTGATGCCATAAATCACCACTTAATTTATAATGCAACACGTTCTGCTACACAACTAATTCCATCGAGGGAATTTTATTTTCGTGGTTTATTACGCTGCGAATGTATATTTGCGTTAATTAACTCAGGCCTTATGTTGGCGTTATTAAAGTTTGCTAGGTATGCATGCCATGCCCCAAGTTTTATTTATCATTATTAAATTATGATAATCATCACCAATACATTTTAATTATTTACACTGTTAGCTCGCGCAGTATTGGTGGTCAATATATATGCGATTCGTTCTACATGAAAGGAAATATTTCATCCTATTAATTTTTGCCAGATTCCACCTCCCCGTCCTCATGTCGTGCGTTATTTACACGTCCAAGCTCATTTTTTCATCATTTTTTATCAAATCGGCACCACATTAAAGTCTAGTAGAAATCAAAAGCATTATCATATGATGCGGGTATGTATTTTATGTGAGTCGTGAACGTACACTTGGCAAGGGAGTGGTAACTCAAAAGGCTTTTACACTTTGCGGCTCATTACAACCTCGCAAAAAGTATAACTGGACGGTTACAAATTACAAATCAAGGCCTACTCTTGCCAACTGTCTTAATTCCATCATGACAGCGCAACGTAGTACAAGCGAAAAAATAAAGTAAACCAAGCTTAATTGACACTTTGGAATGTAGCGAAACTAAATCTGTAAGAATTTTTTAAAGAAATATTTGAAACCTAGAATCGTGCTAAGTAAATATAGTGACCAGCTTTTAAAATCCTTGGATTTAAAATCTCAAATTGCATCTCATATAAAAAGAGACATCTTGTTCTGTATTAAAATTCGTGAAATACTAAAGGCTTAAAGGTGTTACAGGGTAATGTAGGAAAACTGATAATGAGTCTTTCTTTTGGCACCCTGGCGTCCATATCACACAGAATATTATACCACCATGAAAACTCTCTACTTTTTTTGCGTAAAATGAGTGTCTAAATGTTGAAAAATATGTTCATAACAACAGCAGGGAACTTATCTTCTGTAAAGGTACATTCAAAAATCACGAAAAGATTAGTTTTCTTACTGAGCAGGTATAAAATCCTAATTTGTAAATCATAATGCCCTCTGTGCTCACCCATTACATTCTGTAGAGTGATGATGATAGTCTCCGAGTCAAGTGTTCATGTCGTCGCTTATGACCAAAGTCTAGGATTATGCTTGGCCTCCCGCTCCTCACCATCAATTCATTCAAGAAAGAAAAAGTCAAACCAGAAGAAGCGCAGGGAAAAAACGTGACGAAGTTTTTCTCTCCCTTTTTGCAAAAATTGCTTCTACATTTTCCTTTCCCAAACTTTTCACTTCTTATGAAGTATCAAGTTCGATAAAAAAAGGCAAAAAATAGAAGACTACGTATTACATTCATATAGTAGAAATTTTTTCATTGTGAGAACTGAAAACTCACTTGTTAGCATAAAGATCTTATAACTTTTTTCGACTGTATCGTATTATCACGGTTTACCTAGATCTTGACTTACTCTGGTCTTGATCTCTTCTCCGATATCTCCTTTTTTCTACACTTCCCCCAAATTCGTACTACTCTCTAGAATTTTTTCCTAAGCTCACTTCATTTTGATGATAAAACAGGTTAATTAACGATAGATCCATACAGTGATTTTCTGTAGGGAAGAGAAACTATCGTATCTTATTGTAGTTTGGTAAATATCATGGGTTTCTGAATTACGAGGGCTAATTAGATATGTTGATCATCATGATGATCATCCCCTTGGATTATTTCCTCACGAATTTCCGATTGGAATGAAAAAAAAATCAGGTTTCCTCGAATACACTAAACGTCATCACTGTTCGCAGTAATACGCCTTGTTCAAAAAAAGTGTGTATGGAGATCAATCAGAAAAGTTTTACTGAGTGTACATGGTCATTCTACTTATTTTCATGAAGAAATTTTCTCTCGTAAAAATATGCTGTATGTTTATGTACGCAGATTTCCTAAAATTTGTATACATTTCAAAGCCATTTTACTTCGTTATAAATTACTCTAAGCAACACAAGCACGACACGACTAAAGTAAATAAAACCTGTGGTGCGGTAATTGACCAAAATTAGCCATGCAAACACCATCAATCCTTCTCCATCATTCTCTTTTTATTTTTGTAGAAAAAAAGAATCGTGAATATTTATTCCAAATTTGGAAAGATTTACGAATATACTCCTTTCTACAAAGTCGTGTTGAGGTGTGACTAGACTCTACAGAGAAAACAAGGTCGTTTCGTTTTATTGCTTTTGAGATACTACGCACGCTAGAACGTTTTATTATAATACGCTTTTTGACTTCCGGTGCATGCAAAATATTTTGAAAGTGACTCGAATTTCATAGTTAAATTTACTCTAAATTCTACTAAAGTACTAAAGTCTCGGGAGAAAGCTTACTTGTGGGAATATTACGATGGAGTAGTTTTTTCCCATCTTGGTTTGCTAATGAGGATAACAAAGCGAATTTACCGATAAGAGCGTACCATTTTAAACTCTTTTTGAACCAACTAGATTCAATGGTAATCTTACGTTGATTGTATGCCTTTTTATAATAATTGGGCTCTTAAAGCCCCATACCGCCTGCCGGCGCTTCACGTTGAGCGTTTTGGGTTTTATGAGTTTTTCCCTAAAGAAATGAAGCTTGTTGTTTGAGTAAACCAGGTAAAGTAGTTTTTGATTGGTTTGATGCACGTTTCACTTTGATCAAAGATCAGATCATCAGTTGAGTTAAGTCAATAGTCCAACGGTTAGATATGACAGTGTTACTCTTAAAAATAGATTTCATTTAAAGTTGATCATTTCATGACTCTCTCAACATTGCCTTGGGGACAACGTGTCCTCACATGTTCGATGATTAGGATCGTGCCGTATTTACCTTTCTCGATAATTAATTGGTGTATCAATTTTGCCCTGAAATCATACTAAAAAAACTATCCTGCAGTACATATTGTCATGGTACGAATCATGACATAATATTTCATTGTTTCAGTAGACATTAGACATATCCTACCTAAATTTGTAATAAGAGAAGGATGTAGAGAGAGTACATTTTCAAAAAAGGCTTTTAATTTGGGCTTGGCTTTATTACCTACGTACCTGATTTTCTCCTGAAAAGCTTCGAAAAAAATGAGTCAGTCAGTCACAGTGTTCTGACGAGTGGGTCACTCAACAAGGTTTTTTTTCTGTGCAAATTTACATGATGACTTCAATCATAATGATGTCTTTTGAAGGGATGTATTGTCTCGAGGAAATAATGACTAAAGGAGTAAACTTCTAAATAACATCTTTTTCTTTAGAAGGTAGCCAGAATATCTGAGAGCACAGCAGCAGCTCATCATTAAAAGCAACGGGAAAAGGGTATCATCACCATAAAAAATTGTAAAATGTCAGTTTTGCCTCCCTGCACACTACTAACTTTACCACTAGCACCAAGACGCGCAACCACAAAAAAAACAGAAAGTACTAGTAAAGTATTGGAGGAAGGAGGGAAATTCATGAGATGATATATTTTATGGAATAATTTGTGTTTAAGCTGTTGATAGGAAGCTAGTGAAAGATACAGGTGCCCATCTAGTTGTTGCTCTTGTTGACTCCAACTTCAATCCTTATGATAAGCAGTATGGCACAGGCGAACCCATCAAAATGTCAATGAAAAAAGCGCAAACATACCAAAAGGGTTAGAATGGGAGAGGGAGAGAGTAGCAATTTTTGTTTTTTCGTGTGGGATGATCATGAGTATGACTACCTCTCCTGCTGGTTGTTGGGCTATTTGATTATTGCATCGGTTTCAATTTGACATTTTATGCGAATGACTCATACGAGGCTGCACTTGATCCTCATCCTGATGATTTGTAGTGATCGCTTGCTCGCTTGCGGTTTATATGGTGGTTTTTATGGTATAGCACCAGGAAGAAA
>JAANSQ010001937.1:0-13302 GCA_036850885.1 Lepidocyrtinus dapeste | reverse complement strand
TCTGAAACATTTTTTAAAAGAATCTAATTTCACCTCTTTAGTAATGGAAAGGCACAAATTCTCAACAAAATATAAGATCTCGTCAGCATATTAATATGTACGTGAAATTAAAATAATTTGCTTCATATTTTCTTCCATAGTACAACGTGAACCTAATTCTACCTCCTTACTGATGGATACGCACAAACTCTTATTACAGAGTGTAAGAATATTCATGAAAATACTCTGTTCTAGCCACGATCCCTAGAAAAACATTTACATTGAACAATAATTCTCTATCTTTATTGATCAAAACGCCTAAACTCTCACTGAACGCCAACCTACCACCAATCTAACTTTTATGAAAAACCTTTTATATTTACTCTTGGAACTCAGGGACGAATAATTACGCGCCTACATCTTTATAACCGTTGATATTTGCCTGTAAACTCAATGCAACTATTAAGAAGAGATTAACGTTGCAATTCGAACGAGGTTGTTTAATAATGAGCGCAGTTGTAAAAGTGAACACTTCACTTTCACTCTAATGAAACGAGAAAGACAACTCTCCTGGTACTTTCGTAATAAAATGAAACCATACGTAATTTCATTTAATTGACAGATAAAAATGAATGATGGAAAAGCTAGCCTAGGGAACAAACAGAGCTGATTAGAGAGGAAGATTAAAGGAGGCAACTATCACTTGTAAGCATTCCTATCATAGTCACCCATTTCATTTCGTTTATATGACACCAATTCACCCCAACTCTGGCAGATGTGTTTTGTCATCATCGCATATTTATTGCCTATATGCACTCATCAATTAAAAGCATGGCGGGGTAGCAGACAAAGTATGGTTCATTAAGTAGATCATTCCACTTTTAATTTTCCACTAATTACATAAGCCAAAATACCTTTCTAGAAATAGGGCTTTGTTCGAACACTACAAAAATGTAACATGAGAGATGATGACTAAAGCCATAAAAAGTCTTTCATTACACAAATTACCTGAGGAAGCGACAGAAAACAAACCGCTCACTCTAAATCATCCGGGTAAAACCCACATGCTTACTTTTACCCATTCGTACCTTTTTCTCTGAAGATCCAAAAAAAACTACGTTTTTCCGTTCGATTGTTTTGCAACGCCAAAAAAATTCTCTAGAATTAAATTATCAGTCAGTATCCCCACAATGATCTGGTTCTGTGGAATTCCAGATCCGCTTTCATCTTTTATCAGTTGAACGCGCATTCAATTACCTATTGTTGACAAAAGGTTTCCAAAGATTTTCGACAAAAAAAACACGCAAGATTATGCTTCACAAGTCTGTAAGAATGTGCTAGCAAGACGACACTCTATTACGCTGGTAGCCATAATGAGAAACGCAACTGTAACTTTCACTGTAAAAATAACGTATGCTTTGATTTCAGAACGAGACGGATCAAAGTATTTTCCTAGCGTGTGTTCATGTGTCAAGTCGCAAATCCTCAATTTTCTCCCCTTTCGAAGGTAGCCTTTTTATGCTACTCTCACTAAAAATCTGTTTCCCTTTCCTTTTAAGATGACTACTTTTGTTTCCAAAATACCTTTTGATTTCATCTTGTTGTTTAGGTTGCCTAACTCAACAGAAATGTTATACGTAACAAGTAGGCAATGAGTGGTCTTACAAAATCTCACCCGTTATCATCCTAAGTATGTAATATCATAATTCCAGTGCACCAGGGAACAGTAAGTATGTTGGTGGAGCTCAGCTCAGATTCCATTTTTGTCACTTCCCCATCGAATGTGAGATCACCTGGATTGACATGGCATCTCTTTTTCCTGAGACCATAATTGCATGAGCCGCAGAAATATCAGATCTTCATTTTGAAACGCCAGCAGTAAAAACCAACTTTTGCTTCCTTTTTTCATAGTTATAGCTTGAACACTATCTTCCATCCAGGGCAAAAGATTAGGGAAGCAAAAAGGAAAAACGTAGAAAAAGAAATCGAAAGTATTAAAGAGGATAATAAAGTAGCCTTAAATCTTTTCCAACCAACTTTTGAAGAGAAATCCTTTCTTTTTCCTTGTGAGCACAAGATTCGCTCAATTTTCTCTTTAAAAAGAGACTCTCTTAAATTGTGAACAATCTGAAAGAACATGCTTAATATATGGAATAAGGTTGCATCTTTTTTTTTTACTTCTTACTTGTCACCGTCACCAGGAAACGAACGATCTGTGTAAAACACAGTCTTCATGTGAGTATTTTTCCCCGAAAGGGAAATAACTTTTTTGATGGTGTGGTTGGTCGCTCTCTACTCTCGCACTTGGAGTGAAGATTTCTACCATAAAAAAAGATTGAGCGAGAAGAAAAAAAAATACGCGGCAGAGATAGAAACCCTGAAAAAATTACTTCTCCTTTTTCCTCACTCGAGCCAATAAGATTACCAAAGAAAATAGAGTCATTTTTTTGGGTGTGGTGCTGCTACCGCTACAGAGTGAAAAAACGTTCAGTTTATTTTCTACCTATCTGGATAAGGTTTACTAGATAAAAAAATAAGGACAGAAGAACATGATGATGTGCACAGATTCAGTAGACAAAAAAATGTTTATAAATCTTTCGCTGCATTATTGCATTGTGTATATAAAGCCATTCTTCCATTTCCTAAATAGGAATTTTCTTTTGATAATGACACCACAAAAGCTTTTCTGTCTAAATGAAAACATTTATGTTCATTCGATTTTTTCTCTCCCTTTCCTCCATTTTCCTTTTAACGTATTTATTTGCTCTCTACTTCCGTCGCGTAAGCGAGTATGAGTGTGTTGCAATGCAAAAGTACAGATATATCGGATGATACTAATAAATACATGGGCTATAGTCCATGATCCACATTAGCCTCCTATTCTTCGAAAGAGAAAAAAAAATCCATTTTAGGAGAAAAATCCTATTGAGTCTAGACATCGATTGTACTCTACTGATGTACTTGTGGAATAAGACACATGCTTTCTTTCCAAAACAATGGAGACTTTGTAGACTAAAGCCTCTCTCTTCATTCCTTTTTTTGGTACAAATGTGGCAATTTACTTTGGAAATGATAATGAACTCAAAGTAAAAAGCTTGAATCACAGATTTCCTGCCTTATGTCTTCATTCCAAAAACAAACTTAAGACAATGAAATAAAGAGAGAGAGANATTCCAAAAACAAACTTAAGACAATGAAATAAAGAGAGAGAGAGAATGAGAAGTTCATTATATGAGCTCCTAAAATAAGTAAAGAAATCGAACTAGAAAAAAGGCGACTGATATCTCTAAGGAAAAAATATAAATCTGCTTATTTTCTTCCGTTTCTATTGAGTGGTAGCAAACGGCTTTTGGAGAAACTGACTCACTTCAATTACCGGAAGAATTCACGATACATTATGCATAAGTCGATATGGGTCCCTTTCTGTAAACCTTTACACGTCAAAGAGGGTATATAAATGGTTTTTATTTTTCTAACATTTTCATCATTCCTGGTAAATGTTGAATTGAAATTTTACCGTGCAGTGCAATCATATAAATTATCTTTCAAAATTTATGTAAACATTAGTTGCTGTAGTTAAAAAACATTGAGCTATTTTGGAATTGGATGGCGTAAATTTACTCATGACCTAAATATTAGAGAGTTTGCCATTCAAATTAATTTGAATTTAACGATCAATTAGGGTGACCGAGACTTCATTTCTAGTGATGCTACCTAAATATGCAAGATAACCATAATAGTGAAACGCAATTTTAGCTTTCAGTGAGTTGTGTAAGATTTAGTTATAATTAGCGTTAGCGTAAGGTTACTTTAATATTAGCGGTACTCAAATTGCAAGGGGAAAATTTTTACCTTGGTTTTAATCAGCTGATGCATAGCTAAATGTACACAAAAAATCAAGTTAAAAATTAACCTTGATTATAACCGTTAATTTGAGACCACCTATTGTATTGTATTATATTGCATGATTTATTGTCATCTCAAACCCTTGAGAAATCAAGGTTAGACCATTGACAAATCAACCTCGAGAAATAAAACGTAAATTTACATATCACACATATTTGTCAACATTTACCCTAGCGAAGGATTACCTATTATCGTTAACTTAATGCAAGGATGGTAAAAGTGAGTAAACTACCTGTCATAATTTATTTGGTGAAGCCAACCAAAAATGAAATTGGCTACATAAAAGGCACAAAAGAAAGACCAGGAAGAAGTACCATCTCACTATTTCACCATTAGCTGGAAACACGACCTTTTCTTTGTCAAAAACTAGTAAAAAGGGAAAAAACAAAAGGTGGAAAGATCATGTCCCTACACGCCAAATGAACTATAGGGGCGATATGATGGTAAGCCAGAGCCATGCCTATATCCTTAATGTGGGTTGCATAGATGCAATATGACTAAAAGCTTAAATAACAGAAGGTTTTTAAAGAAAATGGTTGCCAGATTTTGTCATTGTATGTCATTTAATTATACCTTGGGTTAGCAAATTTACGGTAACTTGCATGGAATCAAAATAAATACAGCATTGGAAGACAGTTCATCTAATTTTTTTAATTGAGTGTTATTGATTTTCAATTTCACTCAAATGTACTTCCATGTATGATTCTGTTGATTTTCTTATCGTTAATTCTTAATTTTCCGTGAACCAATAATATCTGATTCTATCAAGGTGGTGGATTTTACTTCTTAGCTACAAAATTTTAGGATGTTTGCAAATTATACTGGAAGTGCTGGCAAATTATATTGGTTGATAGCCTGGCTAAAAATGTACTACTTATAAGCTTCGTACACAATTTGTTTGAAATCCATGACTTCATTAAGCTGGTTAATTAAAATCATTAGTGATAACCATGTTGATTGTTTACGCGAGTGGTACAAAAGTATAGTAAAATAAAATCATCCTGCACAGTCTGTAAATCATTTTATAAGTTTTCTTCTATTCTTGATCATTGAAGATTCATGAAAAAATTGTTAACATATCTTCTAAAAAGCCTTAACCCTTAAGTCATAAATAAATTTAGTCATTTTGCACTTATATAACTCACCTTTAGGATAAAAGCTTCCAACCCGGTGAGCCTGGCATATAACAAAGTTACACATAATGTAATTTTGAAGTGAAGCTCCAAGGAAAAAGTAGGAGTGGTAATGATGATAACAAGAAGCATCCAATACACTTGCTCACTCTTATAGCTTCTTACTTTTCCATGATGGCCAAGAAAGAAAAAACAAACGTTGGGAGTTGACAACATTCAAGCAATCCAAGCTAAATGATCCATGTAATAAAGTCATGGAATCCTCTTTCTCTTTTAGATTTTATTTCTCCAGCGTTCTATTACATTTTCCTTAAGTAGAGCAACGTAATTGGGAAGAAGGTATTTTGACTACAGAAAAAGCTAGTTTTCTTCTTCTTGATTTGAGGGACTATATAAGCTCAAGAAAAATAGGAAGGATGCTTAGTCGTTTACTTAAAATGTTATCCAGCTTGTATGCTACTATTCCAGAAAAAAATAATGCGTGTGGTTAATCAGCATCGTGTCCTTGCTCAATAAAGTCTACATGAGAAAATTAGATCAGAGTTGTACAAGGAAATGACAACATTAAACCCAAATATTACTTTCATCTCTCATTTTATTCAGAACTCTAGAAATTACATTGGAACGTACCTTACGACTCAAAATTAGAGAATATAACTGCTCTAAACGAAAAGATTAATTATTATGATTCTTGGAAATATTTTCTTAAAATTAAATAAACATGCGGATTTAGTTACTTAAATTAGCTTCTCTATATTTAATAGCAACATACTTGGTATATGTACATACTAGGTTAAACTACACATCAACAATAGCTTTCATTAGGCGACCACACTTTTCTAATGACTTATATTATTTTTTGTGAAGCCCTGGGATAATAGTAAATATTACATTTTCCGTGAAATTTAGCCTAGATATATTTTTCTTGATTGGTAATTTCATCGCCTTTCCCTCGCACAAATATTTACAAAAAGTCGAAATCTCAGAACATGTTTGTATATAAGATGGTGTATAATTATCGTAATAATTAAAAATTAAGATGATCCTGCACACAGGAACTTTAATAGAAACTTTCAGAAGTTGTGCTACGTAATAGCCTTCGCCAAACAAGATAAATTAGTGTTAAGGTAAGTATATGCTCCCGTCTTGTTAGGATTCATTAAGTTAATGCTGCTGATTTATGCTGATGATGAATACGAGGAATCCTAACTTCTAATAATAAAATCAGGCTATTTTTTTATACCTAAATCAACCTACCCATGTGGACAAACAGAGGAGGAGAGATATTATGGTTTCTATTAAACTTGTGTTTGGTATGGTTTAGGAGACTTATCCTACTTTTCAAAAGACGAGTTTTTTTTTCAGTATCGAAGGAAACAATTTTATGGGTAAGGCGATTAGCGTCGCGTTGCGTTTTCGTGTTTTTAATGCATATTGTATTACGATAATTGCTATCGAATGTATTAGAATTTAAACGTAAATCATAAAACAAATGATTGTTTCTACTTAAAATTTCATACATGATATAAGTTGACTAAACCCATTTTTTAAAGTTTTACTCTCTAAAAATTAGTTCTATTCTTCAAAAAACAAAATCTGTATTTAACTAGCAAAGAAATACCAGAATAGAACACAATACGTAGGAAGATTAGAATTTTAGAGCTGTTCCTGCTAGCGAAACTTAAAAGGAGAAAACAGTACGATCGTAGCATTGCTATAACAAAAACCAAGCTGAAAAAAACTGTTCAGAGCATACATGGTTTCTGGTGTGGGGCATTGTAATACATGTAAATTTTGAAGCTGTTTTAGTCTACCACGTAGACGTTCCAAGCACATAAAATGTATATGATTTTGTATGTAAAAACGGAATAATTATTGTAACCCAGTTTAAAAGAATCTGAAAAAAAGAATGGAAAAAAGACATTTTCATTGACAATCTAAGGTTCTACTTGGGACTAGACTCTTCCAGTCAGACAAGGGATGAAAGCTGTTGCGATGACCTTTGCTGGTTTACCGGAGATGAAGAGTTAACATTTGATGATGATACACCAAACTGTTGGTAATACGGAAGTGAGTAAGACGCTGAAAGGTTTTGGTGCGGAGTGTTGGAGGTGGTTGAATTGTTGGAATCTTGCGCCTGGTGATGGGCTTCATGGTAAAGGATCGGTACTCGAACTAATCTTTGAGCCGCGTGAGCCATATTGGCTGCCTCTAGTTCCGCGGCCAATTGGCGCTTCCACTTATTTCTTCTATTCTGAAACCAGATTTTCACCTGTGAAGAAAAACCAAGAGAGTTAAAATAATAAAATTTCGTTTGAGTTTAGAATGGGATGTTAGCAATTAGGAAACCACGACAGACAATATGATTTGGTTATGGATATGTAACGACAAAAGACCACACATATCAGACATTCTTAAAGTGTATGTATTTATTTGCGGTGAAGAGGAAAAAAATATTGACAGAGGTTAGCTCACCTGAGTCTCTGTGAGATGCAGTGAAGCTGCTAGTCCCGCTCTCTCGCTACTCGATAAGTACCGTTTAACATCAAATGTTGACTCAAGCTGGAAAACCTGACTTCTGGAAAATACAGTCCGAGTTTTCTTTTTCCGCTTGTTTGCCCCGTTTATATTCCCATTGCTAGATTGTGGTGTGCCCGTCATTTCAGATTTACTTCCAGGTGTTCCTTGAGGCGAACAGACATTCCCAGCACTACCAGGGGTTGCCGTCCCACTCCCTTTTTGTCCATCTTGATCGAATTCATTTCCTTCATCGCTGTCGACGTCGACGGGCTCAGCCTTGTTATGACCTCTGCCGTTTAGGCCGATGTCAATGGAACTGGCCCGAGAGTTAGGACGGCTGTCCGTGGAACAACATTCTGAAGTTGCTGCCTCTGCAGGTGACTTTTGATCAGGTCGAACTTTAAATGAAACAAGGAATTCAACATAAATATTTCACACCCTCTGAATCATTTCACTATCAACATTAATGAATAGTATTTTTTTTTTGCAAGTGGAATGGAAAATATTTCATTTTGCAAGTAGACTATTCAAACGGATGAAATCAACAGTGTAAAAGCTTACCGTATGGTCGAAGCGTTCCTTGATGTGCTGGAGGAGGCGAGCGATTGACATCATTATGATTTTGGTGATGTGGGTTCAAACTAACAGGCTGGGACAGAGTTGACCAGGGGTACCAACATGCTGCTGTTCTTTGGAAGTCGCTCGCTCCATACAAGCTAAGCAGTGCGGCAGAGTGCTGAGGTGAAAATGCTGTGAGTGGAGGCACAAGACCCAGTCTGTAAGAAAAGAAAATATAATGACGTTAAGTTTAGTATTCCAAAATAGATACATTCCAGCTTGATAAATAATCCATTTGATATTATCGCAAATTATTATGCCCAGTTGAAATTCAGTCTTAACGGAAGGAATAAGAAATATGGCCGATGTATGAAATGATATATGATGTTGCCTAGTTCAGACAACCATAACAAAATGCTACGTACTCGTTTGACGTTGGTTGAGGCGTAACTTGGTTAGGTTTAACCACCAACTGCTTAATGTCTACCACTTTAGTATTAAAGTTGGATGCAATGACATAGCCTCCAGACTGAAGTTTTTGATTTATTCCCTGGATTGGTATTGGTACGGGAAAGGTTAAGCGATTATGTAAAGCTTCAACTTTCGGTATCATCTTCAAACTAGACTGCTCCTCTTGGACTGGAGCAGGTTGAATGAACTTTGAGCAATGAGCAACAACGTCTTTCCTTGTTTCATCTAAAGGCAGTGTTGGTAACTGAGGAGACTTTCCTGAAGCCTCTATCGTTGCCGGATTCACTAAAATTTTGCATTCAGGTGGTACTTGCGCGGATGAAGGCGACGAAGTTGAATGATCAAACAGACGTTGGAATATAGGGCGCAGGATTGATCGCTGTGCAGTCGGAAACAGCATACGCGGTAGAATTAAGCGTGGAGGTGAACGTGGCTCAGGTTTACGTTTTTGCATCCGAGTAGGAAAAATTATTTGATCAACTCCTTCCTCCTCTTCATTAAAATGAAAATAAAAAGGAGTCTTCTCCTCGTCCATATCTTTACTTTGCTCCTTCTCGGGTTCCGGTGGCTGACAACCTGCATCCAATTCGCCTAATTCGCGCTTGCACCTAATGTCCAGATGCTCATGTTTATTCCACAAATCTTTCATGTTTTCGGAACGAAGTACTTCGTTCTGTTCCTTCACCCACTTCTGAATTGTCTTCAGTTCTGTTAAGGTTAGGTAATTTGCCATTTTTGCGAGGGCTTGGGACGACAATGATTTTCAAAAAGACCGAATCAATACGGATAAACACTGAATTAACTATTTACTATAACTAACTGTCGTGTTGGAATTAAACTTGCAGACTAAAATTGAGCAAAACCAGCTGTGAAAAAAATTTATACAGAACTATACTGCCGCTCGTTTAATAGTGACTTTTTAACTCTAAGTAACTAGACTATTAAAATTTTACAGAAGAAAAGGAGTAGTAAAAAAATTAAGAAATCCTAGCAGGTGGACAACACTAACGATGATGGTGTTAAATAGTTACATACTGACTGGTTGGATTTTAATACCCAGACGAAATTGCAAATGATTACTTGCCACGTATTACATAGATCGATACAAGTGGTGAAGGTAGTCCACCTGACACCGCAATTTCTTCTGGCGGCGCGTAACTATCATCGCTCATTAACTTATACTTGCCAATATTAAGTTGAACTGTCACTTATGAAATGAACCAATCATCCGTTGCCAATTCAAACCTCATGCCATGCTTCCCGTTCCCATCTATATATACCCTCCACTATTAGGAATATATGGATGAATGTGTATGGTATTTGTGTATATATTCTCAAACAGTAGCAGTAGATCACATAAAACATGAAACTTAATCAGCATCGTCATTTTCATTATAATCGTTTAAGCCATAATTTATCATTACTTACTAAATATAAGAATAACGTATTGTGTTTCTTCTTCATAACAATAACTAAATCACGTCATGTACATTAATATACAGTGAATGTATTAATAGGAGCTAATAAAATTCATGTGCTTAAGTACACGTGTTCATTTAACTGGGTTTTTGAGGCTATGCTAAAAAAATAAAATTTCAAATATTACGTTCAGATTCTATATCAGCGGAAGTAGAAACACCGCCCATACACAAAGCCTAAGCGAATGATTCCATGTCGTTTCGTTTCGCAGCTCTCATGCTTTTCCTTGTCTTTCATCCTTTCCTGCCCGTGCTCAGTAGTACCTAAGTATGTATAAGCGAGAGTTTTTCTGCTTTCGACTTCCCACCATAATAGCCTGAACACTTGGCTCAACAAACGAGCTAAGATGAGAGGTGAAATGATATGGTGGCGTGGTTCAGGTTCTTGTTACATTACAAGCTAAACCAATTTTATGTCAAAAGAGGATGGAAAGTGCACCCTGCTGCTCTGTCGGCATTTTTTACAAGATGAATCCATGTTTTCACCCGTGATCTGTGTTCTATTTATGAATCAACAATCTAAAATCTTTTTTAAAACTAAATCGCGAGTAAACCATAGCTTTTTGTTTTATTCATAAATTTTGAAGAATACAGAATTTAAATTATTTTTTGATGCTTATTCCTTCAAATAAAATTTACATGGGGGCATTGTGAGACATGCTAATAGATACTCTCAAGAGGTTCAGCTTTCATTCCTGGAATGTTAATCCCTAATTTACCCCTTGAAAGAATATATCTCATAACGCAATTAAAACTTTGCCCTAGACTAATTAACTAGTTTACTTTGTCGGAGATATGGGCGTGATGGAGCAATTAACGCGAATTTTAGTTCATATCCTTCCTAGCTAACGCCACCGTACTCTACTTCATATCATATTTCGGCAATATGAGACCAACAAATGGTAGTATTTTTTTTGCGAGTCAAGCCAAACAAGTTTAAAAATAAGCTTTACAGCTTGGGCTTTTTTTTCCGAGGCGGAACACTTTTGGTGTTTCACCTAGCAAATAAAATACCTAGACGAACCTGTGAGTTGCCCCATGATATGCTCGTAATAAGTGTTTCTTATAAATATCAATGCTTATTTACTGTTACAGCCGTTTATGATTATAAGCCTGGAGTATGTTTTCCTTTCCTAATTTAAATGCATATTTATTTTTTTCCTTAAATTGTGAAACAAAGAAGTTAGGTTGCGTGTCTCCCTAAAAGGAGAAGTGGAAGACGTCAACTAAAAACCATTTAGGTTAGTCCTATTTAATAATAATTTCTTTTTGCTAGGGAGTCTTAATTCAATCCGAAAACTATAATGTCTTGCAACAAATTATTTGTGCTTATGTCAGTCTTGGAGTAACTCATGTCAATCATTCATTCACCAATAATTTTCCTCCTATTTTTTTGTTGGCTAAGTTCCAGTTAACTCTACTGCCCGAATAAAGAAGCCCTACAGGAGAATGTAAAAAAAATTGGCTTTGTATTCCCTACAACCAGAATGATTGTTATGCCATATTAAATACGTTTATTTTATCACGACAGGATCGATCATCATATCATCGGCAATAATGTCTTCTAACTGCGTGCAATTCATATCTCAATCTAGTTTGAATGCTTTCCGAATGGATTCAATGACGGACGTAGACAAACACGAGCATAAAGACGTAATACGATTCTTTAGACCAAGACAAATAAAAATGTCTATAGTTTCTGTCCACAGACGTAAAATTTAACTCCTTATCAAAATTTTTCAGATAAATGGCGACAACAATTTTATACCTCTATCTCACTTTATATCTCTAGAGACTTTATTTATTGTAAGTTATTACCACGCAAGAAATTTGTGCGATACTCTTCTTATGTATAAAGAGCTCAAGTGATCATGTAGGATGAAATTCGATCTAGATTTAAAGTACGCATGTGACTCATACAAAATTTAATTAAATTTAGTGATGCCAATATCGTCATATAAAAATCATTTACATGGGCTTATCTCCATCTCTTTAGTTTTTTCTCCGTGAAGAAAATCTATTTAATGTAAAATTTCTCTCAGACAGTGTCTTTAATGGTGGTAATGATTATGAGAATAAGGATATTAGAATAATGATGAAACGATGGTAATATCTAATCGCAATCCTTTTTTTATGCCTTTCATCAATAAGGATAATTCGAAAGGATAACATGCAATGACATGAAAAAACATCATCGGCTTCTCCATGTTTTCAATATTATTTAATATGATTGACTGTTCATTCCTTACACGTCCTTTTATTTAGCTTATTATCTTTCTACTTTTTTTTATTTCTCAGGTTTAAGCCCAACCACTTATTGTTAGACTCAAATACAATGGTGAGTGTCTCTTGTTCGCTGTTCCACTAATTTTGTGTGGCTTCTTCTCTAATCACTCGATCACTATGCTCGATTGCTTCACCGCTTCGATATTATTAAATGTTAGCGAACTCTTTTCAAAGGTGAAACCCGAAACCTGTCAGTTGTCGAGGCAGGCTGAGGCCTTGTATCTTCAGCGAGTATAAAACGAATTCATTCATTACATTCTGATACGCTATGTAGTGGTGCTGCCTCTGTAGTTCTTGTGTTGTGATGTAAAGTAAATGACACATACTTCAAAATTGCAATTATTTTGATAAGCTAAGCCTTAGGGAAGAGATTAGCTATAGTGCTATTTATACTGAAATGCTAGCATAACTAATCATACCTAATCACTTATGGACATAAATTCGAAGAATTTGTCTTTTAAATGCTTAGAATTTAGATAAGCCTAAAATTACGACAGACTTTATGAACATATTTGCCAGCGCTAAAAACATTTTACTTGAGCATTCTTTTTTCCGGAATTCGTCTTACTGCATATTCCCAAAGTTTCATGTTTGGGGTGGAGCGAGAGGATTTGTAGGAAAATCAAGAACGAGAAATATTGTGTCTTACAAGAAATGCCGTTTGGTTTTGCTTCCCACAAATAAAAAATGTACTTTTTACGGAGGAGAGACTGTATTAGTTTGAATAACATTCATAGGAAAACACGTCTTGAGCCTTACCTTGCAAGTAAGCTGGTGTCAGGAGAGATAAGATTTTCTGAGAGATCATCCTTAGATTTGTTAGGTGAGTGATTGGAAGAAGATGCTAAGATGCTGGCTATTGAGAAGGGTGAAATCTTCTGAGATTTTGGACTAGGACTTCTTGTCACATGAACGGGGCTACAGGTCCCACTAGAATCTGAATCTCGAGGCATTATTTTCAAGTTTAGTGG
>JAANSQ010001936.1:0-13308 GCA_036850885.1 Lepidocyrtinus dapeste | reverse complement strand
ACTTGTTTGCTTAGGTCCCGAACAAAACTATGGCTTCAGATGCACAACAACACTAAAAAACAAAGAACTCTGTTGTCCAACTGAAACTTACAAGAGTGCAACGTTTGCTCTTTTAATTTGTTTAAAGTTTTAACATTTTTTCGTGTTTGGATTGTTCAGTACGAATTTCTGCAAATGTTTACATTCTCTTTTGAACAGCCGCGTTCTTTTAAAAATTACAGAAATTATCTGTTTAGCACGAACATACTAAATAAACAGTGTTTTTCCATTTTAGAATGTTGTTTCCTATTTGCGATTCGATTTAATAGGCAGAAAATTATTTTTAAAAGGTAAATAGTAAAAACAGTGTTTATCTTAACAGAAGACGAATGATATACTGAACTCAAAGTAATCTCAAGATTTCAAAGGAACGAGGTTTTGCAATTCTACGAATCAATGAGTTTTATCGATTGTGATTAGGCTGATGCATCCAAAGAACATAACTCAAAAAAGCAGCGCCGAGTGAATCTTCCATAAATAAAATATTTTTTTCATTTCGAAATTCTGCCTGCACTCTACAGTTCAGACTTGAAAGCTCAGCTTGAGATGAATAAAATATAAAATGATAAAAGATGAAAAAATACTATTAAAACCCTAGTCCGTAGGCAGTACCTTTCATTGATTTCCCATCCGGGGTTATTTTTTGCAAAACTTGATGGCTTCAAGCTATAAATACTTTTGTGAAATTTCGTGCACTGAATTTCCGAATTTTCACGTCTCTCTCTAGAGTCGAGAGAAGAGCTCATTTCATATTAAAATTTGTAATTTTTCTGTGTGCCATCAAGGCGTGTGTTCATGGGATGCAAGTGGTATTATGCAAAATTAGCGAAAAAAAAATTCCATTCCCACGATTTTCGTTGATTGAGAAAGGGATTTTAGGATGAGGAGGAACTTTTCATTAATTTCATGCTGAGCCCAAATGAAAAGCTCTGACACGCTGATTTCACACTAACATTGTCATTCTAAACGCATTACGTTACAAATAGGTTTGTGACGGTTTTGTCTCGTATTGAAAAAATTTATGCTTGGGTATGACTATGAAGTGTAATTCAATTCAGAGTTTCAGACTAAGCCCAAGTCGTTTCGCATTTTTGGCATGGGATGGGGTAATGTGCTGAGGAGGCTGAACGGATATGATGAATGAGCATGATTCAATCATTTCTCAAATTAAAGCTTAGTCAGACTGTGAAAAGAACGTTGGTGGTAATGCTAATGTTATGGCTTTTTTTAAGTTTATGTTTCTACCTACGCAAAGTCGGAGTTTTCATTAGAGCTAATTAAATTTTACGCATATGCCCAAGTCGCGAAATGAATAGGGAATTGTTCAAGTTTTCATAGGCTCAGAAAAACATCCATATTGCACCGCCTTTTGAGACTATAGCTATAGTGGGTGAATGATTAATGTATTCATTGGAATTTCTTTAAGCCGGATTAGGATGCATATAAAATTCCTTTGGAGGGAGATTAGGACACGAGAGAAATTTTGTACGCTTTTCAGTCTTCATTCATTAACAATTGGACGCTTAAAAAGAAAAGTTAGGGTAGTTTTCTGAGTTTCCTGCTTTAATAAATAACCCGGTAATATGCATTGAATTACTGATAACGAGAAATCCGCACCTAGTAATTATAACTAGCTTAATAGGCATGTTCGCGCGACTTGTTAGGATTAGGAGGGGATACCAGCGAACAAGGAGTATGTCTTTTCATTGTTTGCAAGTGATAAATTTTGAGTATAGAAAATAAGTACTTTTACCAAAGTCTGAAGATCTAATGAAAATGTTAGAAAGTGATTAACGATGACTTATGAGGGAAATTTTAATGTCGATATTTTCAGATTTAACAGGAAGAACATGAATTGCTGACCGTAAAGCATGCATATTTAAAAAATGACAAAATCTTGTTCATGTCAAGGACCGAAAGTAAAAGTCCAGATATTTTTCTATATTTCATTCTGCTATACATTTTTACTGTTAAAAGAGATTTGATTTACCAAAAATTTCTTCTCGATAATGTTCACGCCACATGCTTATGCTTACCCGCCGGAAGAGAGGCTTTATACTCATTCTGGAGGACTGTGTATGTCTTTATGCAGTTTTGGTGAGCAGTGGTGCAATGATGATGAAAGGAAAGGGCGTAGTGGAACATGGCCCCTCATCCAAGTCTATTTCCATAGAGTAATGAAGCGTGTCAACGAAAAAAGAGTTGGAAAGAGTCTCATCAGCGTTGTAGATTTTTTTCGTCAATGTTTGCTTTGGTAGTGTACCCCACACTCCCTCGTTTCTTCATATCTTTCGCATTTTTCCACATTATGTATTTAACTAGGTACTTATTTACCTTTTTAATGTGGCGTTTAGTGAGAGTTACTATTTCCTGTAATATACTACAGCTGCAGAGATGGAGAGTCTACCGGAAGCGTTACAGCATAAAGCATAACGATAACATTACATGAAAACGTTTCAAAAAGCAATTAAAGTGAGAAATTGAATTTTGTGGTTGGGTTTTTATGGACGATGGATTTTTGGGTTTTCGTACTGAACGTTAAAATTTATGTCCAGCGTGAAGAAAGCCATCAGGTCGAAGCCGGACTATTTGTATTTGGCATTTGGATAGGATGAAAGTTCTATGACGTGGAAAGACCAATCATTAGAGCACAGAACTACAATGTGTACTTGGTCATGGTCCAATCAACAAAGTTTTTTGAGGAATTCGAATTCATAATGAAATGTTAAGGATCTTGTTGATCAACTCTTGGTTCGGTTCATTTCAAGATTCTATTATTTATTTTTACAAGAAGAGACAGACACAGCATCTTACTTTTCATCCTTCTAGGAAATTTCTTTGTTCATTTCATTTATTTCCAGGGAATAATAGAAAGTACGAAAGTATTTCGAGTATTTTCTTGGGTAATGAGGTACGTTCTATTGTATCGTGGGAGTCCAGAGATAGTACTATGCCAAAGTAAAATCACTGTTTGAATGGGAAAAAGTTTTTCTTTGTAGTTTTCCTCCCATTCTGGTTTCCCACGCAGTTTTTATAACGTAACCATTATCCTAGAAGGGAGAAGAGGAGCTTCAAAGGAATTTTTAGACTATTCCTGGAAAATTGTTCCAAGACAATAGACAAGATACTCATCATGCTCTACACACCACACTACCTTAAGCCTGCTTGAGCCGTTATCGTTAGTTACCATCAAAATTGGAGGAAATACTAAGGTTTGAAACCTTAGCTTTCCTCCATATGCTTGAGAATTGGTAAGGAATGTAGATACATTGCTTATTGTTCAAAATGAGTTGACGTTTTGTCAGTGAGTAGTAAAGACGTTATTTTCATGGCGAAATGGCACAATTCACAGTACGTCGTCTGCTCCATTAGTCAACAAGTCAAGTTTGTTCATTCCTCTGAACTTTCAATATAAGCGGGATAAAATGGCCTCGGCCTAGGATCCAAATCGTGAAATTTATTGTTTCAGTTAGTCTTGTTATCCTTACTGTCAGCCAAAAGAAAAGGAAGTTGGGGGAATACTAAGAAATGGTACATTTTTAATGGTTTCTCACGCAGACACAAAAAAACGAGCATAATCGCCACATTGATTCGATGGTGTCTGTTCAATCGTAAAAGAAAACAATAGAAGCCATAGAATAGACAAAACAATAGGAGGAAAGCTAATAAAAAGGTGTACACAATAAAAGATATAGTTTGATGTCTCATTTATTATTTCCCCATTCAAAGAGAATCTTTCTTTTGAGTAGAATGCGCACCTCATACGAAGCCTGCATCAATATCAACACCAATGATGTATGCATTTCAGTATTTCAAGACAGAACAAACAAAGTGACGATAATTATATTTGCAACTACTGGTGAAAAAATGGTGTTTTGCTTAGGCTGGAGTTATGGAGTGAACTTTTTTAGTTTGTTCTGCACTCTCCACTCTTGTCACGTATTCTATTCATTTCTTTTTATCTCGAATGAATGGCAAGATAGTCTAGGACAATACCCGTTCTAATTCCCATGGAATGCACTTTTCTATATCAACATGTTTACTCCCGATTTCATTACAGATTTGGAGGAAATCAAGCACAAGTTTTTGTTTCTCTCGTTACAATGAGAAGGAGAAGGAATTGCTGGAAAAGTACAGCTTGATTTGTTGTTATATGCTGCTGATGCAGTGAAATTGGCTATCAACTAAAGTGCATGTTGACAATAAAAAGGAGAAAATAAATGTACGTCAAAACTCCAAAAGAGAAAATATTTATTCTGTCAAGCTCATCGAAGTGTATAGCCAGGCTCTTGGCATTATGCTCATACGAAAATATTTTCTTTGATTTTCTTTTTTTCTTTTTTTGCTTTCATGCATTATTCCTGGTGTAAAACGAGATAAATCTTAAATCTTAGTTGATACATAATCCAAGCCACTTTTTCTCTTTCCTGAGTGCATGAATTTGTAGAGCAGGAAAGTTCATTCGTTTTTCCCTGTCTCGGTGTTGTGTTCCTTTTTTTGTCTTGTTACTTATTTGGCGCGAAAGATAAAAGCCAAGAATTTGAAAGCATATTAGGGCAAAAAAGATAAGAGTTATTGCTTCAGAGTTTTCAGAGTCTAATTTGTTTTTACATTTTTAGTAAATGCAAATGTCTAAAAGCATTAGTGGAAATGAGGCTTTTAAATTTACTGCTTCGTCTCCTTCAAAATGCACTTTGCCTTTTAATTTTTCTAGTTGGACAATCATTATCCTAATTGTTGCTTTAAATTGGCGCAAAAGAAAGCCATTCATCAAGTTGCACGATTGTTTTGTTTGAGAATAAGTAGTGAGTTTAAATTTTCCATCATTTATGATTTAATGTGATTGCGTAATTTGATTTGTTCTCTTTGTTTTTGTATTAATGTCAGAGTTTTGCTGAAAAAGTAAGTTTCAGACTTGAACTAGACAAGACCAAGCGATGGTTTCAGGTTTTGGTCTGTGGATATATATTTTTGTCATGTCTTGTCATGTCATCGTCTTGGTAATCATCATCATCATTATATGTCTGCAAGGATAAGAAGAAAATGACTTGGCATTGCATTACTCTCGATGGAGTATAGGAGGAAAGTTAGTTGTGTGGCTTGGCTTTGCCCCTGCTTCCTCTCACAATCGCTTTCATTTTCTCATGTTTTGTTTGTGTTTCTATTTTCGCCAGAAGAAAAACTTTTCCTACTTTTCTGTTCAGATTCATTCCATTTCTTATGCTAAAGTGACTTTACTCGGGGAAAAAGTGCCAATCGTATGGTATCATTCGTTATCTTCTGTTTTTGTTGTTTTTTACATGTTGAGTGAGGCTTGACTCGAACATTATTTTTTTGTACATTTTCCTAGAGAAAAATGAAACCATACACTGGCTCGCTATAAAAACGTCTAATTTCTTGTTGAGTCTGGGGCTATGAACTAGGAACTAAAAAACAAAAAAGTAGAGAGATAATCTAATTTTCTTTCTGAAAACGTGCGTGGGCTGTGTACTCTATGGAAATCGAACAAGTGAGAGCACGAATTTCAAATTTACGAATAATCTTCTTGAGAGAAGAGTAAGTGTAGCAAGAAGAAAAAGAGCAAAGGCTAAGAAAAAAAAGTTTATAGCCTACAGGAAGTTTTACCAAAAAGATGTGACACGGTGGTGATGTACTCCTCCTATCTACCTACTTTTTTTCAGTATGCCCGCCATACTCTCGTACAGAGACAGATACTGGTAATAATTCTTCAAAGTAATAATTCTGGGAGTTGGAGGGTTTGAGCTTTTGAACTTTGTAAAAAACGGTTGTAAAATGTGTAGCGTGAGGGGAGATAAATTAAGTTGGATGGTTGGAGGGAACTTTGCTGGTTTCTTATTTCGAATGGAGGAAATACCATGAAATTACGAACTTTATGAAAACAGTGCAAAGTACAATTGGAGTGAGTAGGGCTTAGTTGAAGTATGGCTTAAGGTTTTAAGGGATAAGCATTTATCTATGCGATTATGTTGAGTCATTAAATTTAAATGACGAGAACTCTTTGCTCGCTCTGATAAAGCTTATGATTGATTGATGGGATCTCATGAAAACGTAACCACGCAAAATGAGAAATCTATACGTGTGTTGGATTCGAGTAATAATTTTGTACCTGTATAGGACTCCAACTCCAAGGTGTGCTTTACCGTTTTGATTTTGCATAGTCTACAACTTTAGACTACGGGGTGAATCGGATCGATGTAAAGAAAAATTATTAATTGATGGGTTTAGGTTTGAGCTTTGACTGGCGTGACATGATGCTTATGACAGTAGCCTGTCGAAGACCTTCCTCGAGGCGAAATGAAGAACTGGTTGCAATGCTCCAATTTATATTGTTCTGCATTCATGCTATATCTAATCTATCTTCATTTAAATTTTGTAAATTTGTAGGAAAATATTCATTTTTAAATTACAAATTATATGCAAAAACGTGCACCAAATCTTACAGAGTAACCAGGAAGAGAGACTTTAAAATTTGAAGAATAGCCACAGCTTTTGCAATTCTAGGTTCTCGTTTGGTTTGGTATCATATCATATCATCGACACACTTCTTAAGCTGCTTCACTTCTTCAGTTACTAGGGCTTGATGGCAAGGAGGGTATACCATATCGTATTTCACGCAGCTTTTGAATTTTCAAACATTCAAACTTAAGATGTTTTTTTTCATTTCCGGTTTGTACTCAAAGTTGTTTGCTGATGAGAAGGGAAAGGATGATCATATCTACTTTACGATTTTACGTTTCTTGTTCTGAACTCATTAAATAAATCTATTAATGACGATAAATACGCTATAATAATAGCTTAGATAAAGGTAATGTCTCTCTGTGCAATTAGGTTATCAAAAAAGAGATAAAAATGTGTTTTACGTAGACTTATTATCGCCTGCATCATATCATATCCTGATATCATATGGGCTTGACTCGACGAGTTAGGGAAACGGGAAAAGTGTGCGAGACAATTGCATATTGCAATTTGTAATTCATCTACATCGTAGGAGGTAATTAAGCCATTGTTCTTGTTCCTATGAAAACGTAATTTTTCTCTCGAAAAGAGTGTATTAGCCTCTACGCGGTGTGGCACTGAGGAGCTCAGAGGAGAAACCAAAACTTTTCTGTAATATTACCTTCCAATTAGTTCTCTACTGACATGTGCAAAAAGGCGAAGCTAATTGGATTGGGAAATCGGTTTAGGTGTCTTGTGTCTTGTCTTCTCTCTCTTTTGAATGGCTTGTGAGCTTTAGATTGCGGAGGAGTTTCTAAATCCTACCTAATTTCCCCTCTAGCTACGTAAAAAAGGTTGAATCGGACAGAGTTAAGTTGCTAAGTTGGTTCGTGTCGCGTAATAATTTTGTTAATGTTGTTCGGGCAAAATAAATCCCTGGGTTGCAATCCTTTTCTAACGGAAAGTTTACAAAGTTTCGGTAAGAAGCTGAAACTCTTTTTTTTCTTGAGTGGCGTGACGTGGGCTTTTGGAGTCCTGAAAAAAGTTTTTCGGTACAGACTTTACCTGAGAACGAGACATGTTGAGATTGAGTAGAAAATAAAAGTAACGAATTCACTATTGATCTGAAAAGGAGGTTGTTCGTGTTTGTATTTGTAGTTTATTTTTAACCGTCGATATCGGATCGATTTTGTAACTTGTTGTTCTGATTTGTATTTATTAGGGCGACCAAATGAAAGACTTGGATAGACTGCTGAATGCATTGGTGCAAGAGGCAGACTCTATAGATATTCCATATCATGCTAGGACGGATTCCTTGCCGTTTTCTTACACCGCGGCACAGAGGGGAGCTCCACCAGCCAATGCTCCCGCTCATATTACGGGTTCTAAACGTAGTCCATATGGAGGTGAAGGATCTAGTTCTGGTGCGATAGGTGGGCACAATAGTAGATATGCGGGTGCAGGATCCAGTAGTTCTTATCAACAGCAGCAACAACAGCTACGCCAAAGTCATTATGGAAGTTCCGCTCCTTCCTCGTCGGGAAGCAGGTCTAGACAGCTTGAACACTCCCTATCAACTCCTGGAAGTTCTGGAGCAGGAAGGAGTCACTCTTTTCAGCAGCAAGTACCTCAGTATTATCATCACCAGTCTACGCTAGAGGAGCAAATTGTGAACCCCGAGCCAGTTACCCAATATCCTAGGACTGTATCACGTCAGCCTTCGGTTACGGGAGTGAGTGGTGCAAGTGGCAGAGTCGGTGCTAAAACTATGGAGCAGCAGGGATACAGAGTTAGACCCAGTCTTTCCTCTACTAGCTTCAACCAGGGTTACGGGAACGGAACCTCCGTGGGTATCTCCAGAAGGTTGAGATCCCAATCCGCTGACGGGAGAAGGGACTCAGAACGTGATGAAGATGCTGATGAATGGCTAGCCAGACAAATGAAAAAACTCCAAGAGAAGAAAGCGAGTAAAAATGCTCCGTAGGTGTTACCTTTTTATACTTTTCCCTCCAAAAAGCCAAAAACCCCTCTACATAATTAAATACTTTTGAAGTGCAAAAGGCACTTCAATTTTTGAAGCGCTTTTCATTCTAATGAGACTAAACTCTCATCCCACAATCACCCTTTTGGGTTGGGTCTTGCGGATTCTACTGATTTGATAAGAAAGCCATTTTTCATTTGAAAAAGAAAACGTTTTTATTTTGCTCAGCCAAATACCAGAAAACAAGTGAGTCTATAATATCGTTTTTGTTTGCTTTGGAGATGAGCTCAGAAATGATAAAATCTTGAAGCAGAAAATAACTTGATGCGTTTTAGCTGTTTCTGTTTCACTCTCTCTGTCTCTTCGCTCTAGAGGCTTTTTGACAGATTTTTTGTTTAAGGTGAATGCACACTGCAAAAAAAATATCTGTAAAGTGGCTTGCTTTTTTGGAGGGTTTTGGCTTACAGTTACACTCCTAAATTTATCTCAAGATTCTCAAGAGTTCGGAATAGCTACGCATTTTCTCTTTTTACTACAATTTTTACAACATTTTACAACTGCGAAGCAAAACGTTTTTTTAATATGTTTGGATCTCATCCAACAACCTAAGCGTTAAAAATCATTGAAAGAAAATTAAAATGAGGTTTAGAAAAAAAACGTACTTTATGTTAATGATTTTTTTCAGACGCAGCGATTGGCTGGCTGAGCTAAAACGTGCACTTCCATCAGCTACTGGAGGATCAGTTGCTACTCCATCGGTAATTGCTGCGGTGGCTGGTACAAATACGAATGTAACTTCATCTTCTGCAATACAGAGGTCTGCCTTCGAATCCAGTCATCGGGCACAAGTGGTGCAGGGGCAGGTACCAGCGACTCAGAATCTAAGCGAGTACCGCCCATTCAATACTCCATCTGGTAGAGAGGAAGTGATCACATCGTCTTCGGTATCCTCAATGTTTGGTAGTAATCCTGGAGGTGGGAGACGCTCCCATGTTTCCTACTCTTCTGAGGATGATGATGACGTAGAGCTGGAAATGTTCCAGAGAGGGAGGAGAGTCCAAAGACATTACTCGGAGAGTGCGTATGACCGGGGGATGACTAGTGCTAGCTCGACCAGAGCACCAAGTCAGTTAAGTAACGTGATCGAGACGCCGTTTCCTACGTGTCCTCCTACCCCCTACTTTAATAGAGCTGTGAGTCCAGGAAAGCCTCCGAGAAGTCCCAAGGGCATACGCAGACAGATTTCTTCCTCATCAGTGCCGTAAGAATAATTCTAATTTCATCTTAATTTATTTTCACCCTTGAGAGTCATCAGAAGACTAAAATTTTAATTAATTTTTTCCCAGAGTTCTCCAAGAGATTCCGAGTCGCATGGAGCGTGCACAAACTCCAGTAAATCCCCGTCCGGTGTATATGGTAGATAGTGAAGTGAAATTCGCTACAGACCTTAGTGAACATTGGTACAAGCCTTTCGCCTCTCGGGAGGAAACAGTCTCCGCTCTAGTGAATCAAGCAGCTGGAGCCTTTCTCATAAGAAATTCCAACAGTTTCCCTGGAGCTTTCGGACTAGCTGTTAAGGTAACCGAGACTGCAGGAGATAAAGGCATACGTCATTTCCTCATTGAGCCCACTAGGTTTGGAGTGAGATTGAGGGGAAGTCCTCTAGAACCCGTCTTCAGTAAGTGTATTGTTTTTGGCTTATCCTCATTTTTTTCTTGGACTAGCTCCAGTTCCTCTTGAAATGAAACGAAAGTAATGATATTTTTGTTTGTTTATTTAGGCTCTCTTTCAGCTTTAGTTTACGCGCATTCGATCGACCCATTAGCATTACCCACTTGTTTATCACTTCCTAGTTTCGATATTTTACCAAAGTCTAGCCAATCCACGACCGCTTTATTACTTCGCCAAGGTGCAGCCTGTCAACTACTCTTCCTAGGGATGACTTCCGTAGAGTGCTTAACTGGAGATGAAGCTATACATCGAGGGATTACCCAAATCACGGGGAAATCCCCTATTCCGATCTCACTCCGGTTGAGCAAGCATGGTCTTACGCTTACTGACGTATTTCGTAAACAGTAAGTGCGAATGATTTTTTAGGGAAGCTTTATCCGCATATTTATGCAACAGAAGTGATTGATTTGATGCTCAAAAAAATGGTTATTGCTCTTCTTAGGTTTTTCCGGTTACACTTTGCCTTATCCGATATATCATACGCGTCATTAGTTCCTGGACGTAGTGTCGCTTATGGAAACGAGGTGAAGCAGGTGTTCGCTGTGGTGGCCCGCGCTCCCCGAGCGAATGAAAACTCCGTAATTGTCCTAGCTGAACTGGAACATGGACAACCTGCCAATGCAATTGTCTCCTTTATACTCAGAGTTATAGCCTGGCAGCATTAACCAACTTTTTTATGAAACCTTTTTTAGGAAATTATAGCTTTACGAATTTACGAAATTACAAAGCCATATGAACTGCCTTTTTCTAATAAAAAAATTCTTCCTGAGAGAGAGTGAAAGTTCAAACGTTTTCATTCACAAGAAAATTACCTGTACAATCCTTATATTACGAGTGTTTCACATAAGAAGAACCTTTTATGGACCATATAATTTTTAAAACTAATCTGCAAATAATTTGTTGTTCCAATTTCGAACCGAATTTCCGCTCTTGGATATTTCGTTTGCAATTCCTAAATCCTGGAGAGAACGTACGAGTATCTTAAGTTGAAGCTTTAATCTAGAGCTGTTTCTGCATAATCAAGTACCTTCTTGGCTTGCGAGAATTTCACCAAAGCGAAGTGAAAGTTTAAGAGAAAACTGGACAAAGATCAGCTTTACTAAATATATTTAATCTAGATTATTTGAATAATTTCTGAATAATTTGCCTGTGGGAAGAATCGTTTAAGGTTACCTGCAGAGATAAAGACGCACTTCAAAACTGTTTACAAGAGAGAGCTTTTTACCAGCACCATAATCACTACGAACTCTAAATTGTTATTAATTTAAACTGTAAGTTGGTTGTAATATTGTTGGTTTACGCAAATTGCTACGCTACATAGTATTTAATATATCTATATAATCTAAAATTAAGTCGATAGTGTGCTTTAGGCTTTTAGACTAAACTACCTAATTTAAGTCGTAACGAAAAAGAACCGATTGTGAATTAAACCGATGTTGACTCTGACTACTACAAATATTCTTGGGAAAATGTTTTTAACCTAGAGAATTATATAAATAAAATTGATGAAAAGATCAGAATCAGAATATTAGAATGCTTAAGAGTTAATTTCCTTTTCATAAATTGTGCATTCCATTTGAGTCTGGTGGATAAACACTGCGTCATCGGGACATGCTTTGATCATTACCGAAGAAAAACCTGATCATTGATCAAGATGTTGCCATTTGGGATAAAAATTGGGATGCCAACGAGACCCTGGTTCGTGAGTGAAGCTCACGATTTATCTCATTAAATCACTAATTGATGGCGAAAATCGCCCATTCATAGGAACATACAGGCCATTTCGCATATCGTTACGATTACGACTCGGTCTCTATTGAAGAAATTTTATTTAGTGAAAACTATAAGACGTTTGGATACGGATGAGGATGATGAGTAATAATTAATTTTATCTAAGATTCCAAAGAATGACTGTGATTCTATGATTGTATGATTCACTCTCCCAAATAGAATCAGACACCAACTCGGCCATTGTTCCTTTTCATTTGGACACGTTGTCCATTGAGAAAAAGCTTCGAGATAATGATCAGTGCGGTAGGGTGGTGGTGGTGGGGTGATAATGAGGTGAAGAGAGATTAAACATGCTCCCTAGAGTCTCAACTGGACAACATATTTGGGCAAGGCTTAGAGAACAAGTCTCACATGTCCAATGTCCATGTCGCTCCTTTAGCCTCGGTAAACCAAAAATCCTACCTTTTTACCTGTTTTTTTAGCTCACNAATACGTCAGAGCAGACCAAGATTCAGAATGGAAAATGTAAATGAAATTAAAGTTGATTCATGAAAGCAGAAATCGAGGTTTTCATTGAGAAAAAGTTTCCTTCAGATGAAACATGAAAACGTGAACTTTCTATGAAGTTTTCATCATCTTGATGATAATGAGTTTACAGGAAAAAAATATCTAGTGGGCCCAAAACTAAAGAGACCTACGATAAAAAAAAATTGTGAGAGCGGTGAGCGGACATGAGCATGAAATTTTACGAAATGGTTTATTGGCCAAGATTAAGCATACAGGATAAATATGCAAAGTGTTGAAATTGTTGAATGTTAAGCGTTAAAAAAAAATTGTGAGAGCGGTGAGCGGACATGAGCATGAAATTTTACGAAATGGTTTGTTGGCCAAGATTAAGCATACAGGATAAATATGCAAAGCGTTGAAATTGTTGAATGTTAAGCGTGCCCAGTATGCTATGGCTCAAGAAAAGAAGGAACCACTTTAAGAAAAACTTGACCTTGGAAAAAAGAAGACGTTGGTGTTGGCTGGTGGTATTATAGTGGGACTAACAATTTGTCAAGAAGTTTTCTGCTTCATTGTGTTCGAGTTTTGTTTGAGTGAAGAATGAAAATTTTTACACGAATTTAGAATTTTGGAGACACTCCCTTTATCTTAGCATTTCGCAAAAAAATATGGAAGCATTGGGAAGAATAGAAAGGCTATTTGGACATTTTCTACAGATGAGTAATGAAATTTTTTCATGTATGCAACCTTATCACTCAAACAGCATCCGGTTCGGTACTCAATTCAGGATTTTTACGGACTTTGCGAAACCCAATTCGCAAACAGTAAAGCTTCTCTAGAAGAGAAGGAATGACTCTGTAAGT